>JAAAIY010000304.1:0-35078 GCA_016098105.1 Actinomortierella wolfii
ACAACCGAGAGAGTGAGTTAGTGCATGGCAACATGGTCTGTGTTAGCAACGTGGGGTTTTTTTTTAATTAGATCTCAATACAGCTCCCGTCTATTGGTTGATGAATTATCTTAACTACAGCAGCATGGCTTGAGGTTCATTTAATCAGACAAAGCGGTAACACACTCAGTGGTAACTTCATCGACAGACAAACTGTTTAGATAAAAAAATCAAAGAACCAGTTTCAAAGAGAGACAGTAATACAATATATTTAGACTGCCTACAAGTCAAGTGTATTTTTTTTCTTACATTGAAAAACTCATACTCGAAAGCGATTGGAAAGAGGTTTATTTTTTATTTGCATGCAAGAGAGGTAAAGGCGATTGAGATACAGAGTAGCTTGCAAGATAAAGCTTGGGAAGCGGCGTTGCGGAGTAGTCTTGAGTGAATACTGCCAGCCTTCGAGAAAGATTTTGAATTGATATTGATGATAATATGCTTCTTGAAAGTTTTCAGGGCTTGTTCAGTACGTACCGTGGTAAGCGAGGGTAGACACGAGGGCTTATGGTGACCACTTTGGCTCTAGTAACGCGCCGGATAAGATCTTATATCTGTCTCGTTTCATTTTTTTAGGATGGCGTTTCACGGCTTCCTCATGTCTTGAAATAAAATGAATTGTTATCGTCTACTTGCATTGAAATGGTTGGCGGTGTTACGGCGGTCAGTTGGTTAGTATGTTGAAGTCCGTTAGTAAAGGCGGTGTGAATTGCTAGTCAAGCACTGCAACTGTTCTCGACTTAACCCGAAAGCACAGTAGCTCATGGACTGCCTCAATAGAGCTCGACAGCTGCTTAACGTTTGCATGAAGTCTCGCTGGTTCAAACTTGACGATTCTTGTGACATTATCACCAGATGTGCCCCAGCAAAGTGCAATCCTCTGGATGCATGGTCCTAGAAACAAAAGACCAGTTAGTATATATATGTTCTAACAGAAACAGTACCAACACAAATACACAGGCAAACAAACAAAAGGAAAGAAGCGCATTACCCCCTATGATAAGTCCACAAGCAAAAACGTCCCGCAGCTCTCTGGCCCCACCAGCTTCTATTGTTCTGCCTATCAGTACGTCATGAAGTTGGCGAGGGAGCTTAAACTTGCTTTCGCAAATATACTTGTTACTGTGTGGGCACCAAACTTTCGCAGCTTCGGCAATGGCCCAGTCTGTTTCTGGTGTTGTTAATTTTCGCCACAACAAGTCAGCACGTGCTCCCAATTTTTTCCGTTCGGTGGTGACAAACGATTCACGACCATCATTTCGTCGCGCTGAGGAGTCAAGCCCAGTCAGTTCTCCTGGTATAACAAAGCATCCAGGTACATGCTTTGCTAGTTTAGTAGCTACACCCCATGCAGATTCTAACCACCAGTTCTCCGACAGTTTGTCAACCACATCGAATGGGGAGGGATTGTCCATCTCGAATAAATCTAGCCTATAAGTTAGTAATAGAAACAAGGGTAAGATACTAGGGAAAGAGTGTTGTTCAAAGACGATCACTTCATCTGCGAGCATACCAGTCCAAAAGGCAGCCATGTATAAGTTGGGACTCGATGTCTTGTGGACGCTTCTCAAGTAGCTGTGCAAGGTCGTAAAGTGTCGCCACGTTCTCGAATTGATCCAAATAGCCTGACGCCTTCTCTGAATATGGGGGTACATCTGGGAGATCGCTACATATCTCGATCCAGTCCTCCTGTGAAAACAGCTCTTTTGTGTACTTGTCACTCAGGTCCAGCATGAAGGAGTGGATGGGACTGCATAGAACAAATTAACCGCCTGAACAATTATTTAAAGAAACAATCAGCATGAGAGATAGTCAAAACTTACTGGAATTCTTTCAGTTTCATTCCCGCGTTTAAAAGAACATCCTCGACCACAGTGCCGGATTTCAATGTCCACTTGTCTCCGAGATCCGTGTAGCGTCGCTGCAGCGATCTTCTCCTATCATCGTCAAACTATTATGTTTTGTCAGTTTTCCAGAGGAATATGAAATATTGGGTCTGCTGCAGACAATTCACAATAAGCATACTTTTTTGCTCGCTTTTCTCTTTTTGGTTGGTGATGGGTCAACTTTCTCCTGGTCATTTTGCTCATCGCCAAGGCCTGAATCATAATCGTACACATCGGCAAGGTTATCAATTTGTTGAAGCAACCATCCCATAGTTGGCTGAGAAGTCGCATTGCACAAATCTTCTGTTTTTTTCGTAGGATTCTGGCAGGCCGATTCCGTCGATGAAACCGAAAAGGAGTTATCCATAATGTCTGAATCCTCCACATGTCCATTTTTTGTCGTTGTCGGTCGCTTTGAATCTTTGTTCAAAGATTCGAATATCCTAAATTAGTACGCAATAATCATTCTGAATAGGCGTACCAACTAACGCAGACATAATCAGATTTCTTACAATGCTTATTCCAATCTCGATCTCGTTTCTCTAGGACGCTCTTGAGTCGTTCGAGTGGGTTATTCTCTTTGCTCACGGCCTATATTTGAATAAACGTCGATCACAGTTAGCAACGATGAGCAATGGGCAGGTGGTAATGATTTGGGACGTAGTTAGCACTCGCTCTCCGGAACAATTGCAAATTTTTAATAGGACTGAGACCTGATCGATAGAAGGTGGTGGTGTAGCTAGGTCAACATCGGAAAGGACGGAGCTAGTCCCACCTCCTTGAGAAGAGAAGGCATGAATAGTCTAGATTAGCATTCGAAATAAGTGCATGCGTCCTCAGTAAATGTCAACCTATCCATCTAACTCACCTAGAAGGCGACTCTTCATGCTCGAGGTATGTAGTTGATCTGCCACTTGAAGCTGGTTTCTGGAAGATTCAAGGGCATCCAGCTCGCGCTCAGAACATGTTCGATCAAAGTAGTATAGGATAATATCATCCTTGGTAAGCGCTGGTGCGGCAATTGCGGCCCTTCGCACGGCCTCATATCTACTCTTTTTGAGGTCATGCATCCATCGGCACCATTCATCAACCAGCACAGAGGATTGATGTAGCTCAAGTGCACGGTATTTAATGTAGTCAACGGGTTTGAAGCATGGGCGTCCAGTCTGCGACAGAAAATAAGTTGCTCCCTTCCGCTTGTCATTGATCTCGTCGTGCCAGCTTCCGGGTACAGACATTTCGAACCGATTTCTACGTAATGCAATCAAGAATGACTTGAAAAGAAGCAGTTCGATTAGGAATGCAAAATGACACGGACAAAAACATTATTATCACCGCAAAAAAGGAGAGTGTTTTCTCATGACCAGTCGCAAACATTGGCAGCCAAGTAGGAGGCTCTAATGTGGAACATGCCACAGGGCTCACAATGACCGCGAAACTAACCAAATCTCTACACACCTGAGGCCCTTCGTTCGGTTGTTAACCAAAGGAAGCGAGGAGGCAGAGGAAAGCGGGTTCATGAGAAGGAGAAGGGTACATTCACAAGCTGATTACCTTGTGTAGTAAATGTTGTGGTCCAGGAGCTAAAATGAGAAAGAGAAACAAATGAAACATGGATGAAGTCGCGTTTTCCTAATGTCCCCTCTCAGCTTCTCCTTTAATAGTCTTTATCGACCCATCTATATTCTTTCTTTCTTTTCCGCAACTGCTCATCCATTGGTTTATCATTTTTTTCACGCTGTTTCCCTCTCAAAAATCCATGTCTTCCCATTCAGTGTTCCCCTCCCATGCTGCATTCCTCTACAAGGTAATACCAACATTAACTAGTTTGCACATTATCACCTCCTTGGCCTGCCCACTCTGCCCCTTGGCTTTCTGTTGTAAGTGCATGGTTCAACAGACTGATTTAAGGTCCGTAGAGAACGGGTTAGTTTTCGTGGTCATTACCCGTCTTGTGGCACGCCTTCATACAGAATGAAGGCCTCCTACCTGACCGCTAATGATCCCGCCCTGTGCTGTATTCATGCTAACAATGCAAGGTGGTCGCGACTGGCAAAGGAGTGCAATTGAAATTGTGGACCTTCGGCTGTGAAAGTTCAATTGTGGCACCTGGGTGCTATGATATTGTTTGTAACTTGTCCTGCCTGCCCACTCTGCCCCTTGGCTTTCTGTTGTAAGTGCATGGTTCAACAGACTGATTTAAGGTCCGTAGAGAACGGGTTAGTTTTCGTGGTCATTACCCGTCTTGTGGCACGCCTTCATATTGAATGAAGGCCTCCTACCTGACCGCTAATGATCCCGTCTTTGTGTTGTTTTCCATGCTAACAACGCAGGGCGGCTGCGACTGGCAAGGAAAGAACCGCGTGTTTACTGAATGAATGGGCAATGCTCGTGCCCTTTGTTTATCGTTTTGCGCGTCAAAACAAGCAGCCGTCATTCATGAGATTGTTGTCTTCACTTTACTAACACTACCTATTTGGATTATCTTTTCCTGCGCGAGACAAATGTCTTCGTGGACTGTAGAAAATATCAGATGATGTTCGTCGAGATGCTTCCTTGCAACATGTCTGACCTGGAGTAGTTACGATCAAACAACGTTGCCTACAGGAATGCCATCCTCTTTGTTCGAGGCATGACTGCATACATCGAGCTTGGAACATGCATTAAAGCGGGAGACTTTGGGCACCCTGCCAGTATACTACAACGTGCGACCATAACACCACAAGAAGCCGCACCACTGAATTGTACTCTTGAGCTTCTGAGAGTCATCATATGATGCATCACGTTTGGACATAAGAATAGACAAGGGTTGTTCATTCAAACGTGTTGATGAGCCCAAAGGGCGTGAAGGACGGATGGATTCCTGCTAGTATATCTCAGGAATATAACAACAGCTATTTAATAAACATATACTCACTCAAAAATTACAACTAATCATGGCTCTACCTGGCCTATTCTGTATCACCTTTCGTTGGCGTCCTCACCACCCTTTAGAAAACGACCGAGAAACAGTGGGAATACTATACAATGTCCTCTTTTATCCACACAACATGGCACACAAAGATGTTCAATAGATCAAGCGATATTTCAAGATCCTAAGGTGCCAACCGGGCGACTTCATCTGACCCATATGGAAGCTGTACGGGAAGAACTTGATTTAACGCCTTGGCAGCTGCTTCCACAGTCCTGACCTCTTTGCATCGCGACTTCAACATATTTCACCGGTGAGAGTGGTGAGAATGTTTAATTAATAAACAATCCGCGCCTACCTAGTCATTGACCAAACACGCATCTCACGATCACAGATTCACCAACTACTCTGCAACTCCCCAAGACCCATCCCAATTGCGTTCTCTGGAGCTTCCAAGGAACACTACCAGCAACTCTCGTAAGAAACCAACACAACCCTCAGGCATAGCGGCACGTTCATGCACAATCTCATAAGAATGAAGGACTAGATATTTCAACTGCATCAGAGAATCAATAGCAATGTTTAGTCCTAACTAACACCATGTTCTCCCTATCGTTTTTGTTTCTTTAAGAATCGCCATGCATCTGGATAGCGAGAACTGTTGACAAAGTATCATGTTTCAGAGAGACTGAGGATAGATCTGAATCCATCAATGCTGCCAGTCCGCAAAATAAAGCTTCCCAGTATGCTGCACTAGGTTTGGTATGGAAAGTAGTTAACGGAGAGCTGTCATTATCGCTCCCAGCGAGAAGGCGAATGACAAAGGAAACGAAGAGAGTCGGCGTATCGATCCCCTGTGTATCTGTAACAATAACATGCTTTTGTATTTCGTTGCCAGCCATTGCAATACCAAATGTCGGTGACGGTGTCGCGCAGATTCATGAAGCCCTTTCGAACGAAGGGTTCGATTGTTCCAGTAAAGAGGTAGGAAGGCATGAGGAGCCCATAATTTATCCATGTTAATGATGTTGAGGCGGTGAACCACAAGGGTGGTACGAGACAATAAATTGCTGTCCATTTTGTCGACATTTCCGACCAAAGACGCCAAGTGGAGATACTCATTCTGCTGTTCAGACGAGGGAGGTTAGACTGACCATCCACCACAGCTATATCCATGTATATGCTAATTACTAAACTTTCACGTGGAAGAAGGCAAAATGTAAAGAGGGAGAGTAAAGAGTATTAACTACTTGTAAAGAACATTGATGCACCAATTCAGTCAAACATTTCACGTACCAGCGCCTACCCACTTCACGACCTCTTTTTCAAAGCTGTTGAGGTGGAAAATGCAATAAAAAAGAGATCAGTCACTGTGCAATTAAGCGTGATGACCTCGTTTGAATCGTAATTGAACATTAGCGGAAGGCGCTGGACGGATAAATGAAATGTGTCTTCTGGGATATCAGCATCAAAGAGGTGAAGAACATACTGGTTACCTTGTAGCATGTTCCAGCAGATGAGCTGCTTGTCATCACTTGACATCGTTTGGCATCAGTACATCCCACGAGGAGTGCTCATCAGGCGAGGCCTCATCAATAGGTGGGACCCTTCGAGTGTAATGGTGAGTTCCTTGACGTCGTCGATAATATCGCATCAGGTGGTCTTGGCATTTGAAGTCGCCCTTTCAATACGCAGCGCGACAGAGCAGGGTTAAGGCGACGGCGATCGTGCTGTAGGGCAAACATACGAATAGATTGAAAAGCGAAAGAGGATGCTCTTTACTTCAACATTTTTTTTGCTGTTAATTGAGCCCTAGTCCACAAACCTGCCACAAAGTGTTTATGGTACTCCATGTTGTACACTTTTTTCTACCAGCGAAGGTACCTCAAACTGCTAGCAAAGAACCAACGCCTCTTATAGTCTAAAAAAGCTATATCCTTTGGTTCGAATGAAATAAACAGTACAACATTAGATCGCGGAGTCTGATCGCAGGAGGACTATGAGTGCAATAGGTCTGATTTTCACAAGGCCCAAGACAGCTTCACAGCGGTTGAAGTCACACTAAAATCACGTTAGGCCCATCCCAACGAATAATGGTTACCATGAAGAATGTTCACTATTGGCGTCCTGACCGTTGGACCACGGTAGTATTAAAAAAACTGATGGCAAACCACTTTCTACGTACCAATCATGAGCTCTTTCTGTTGAGGCATCGAGCGCTCGCTTAATGTTCTAAGCGTGTCCACATGTTACGCTCAGAAACTACTTGCAACAATATAGGACTAGAACAGAAGCAGTTGGTTGTCGTTGCGGTCGAAATTATTCTTCAGTTGTTTCCAAAATCATCCATCGCTCCTATTTTGTACGTTGACATATGCCTGACTCTCGTCTATTTGGCTTTTCAGTTTTACCACGACATCGGCCAATTGATCCATGATAATCTGCGTTGTTGCCGCGCCGCATAAGTGAATTCTAACTCTTCAAGGCTTCCAAAAAGCTTGTGGTCTGCTTGGTGGTTGCGCGCTTCCATGATCACATCCAAGTTCGGAGCAAGTCGCGTTCCAACTCGTCCAAGTCTGTTTATGCACTTGCTGAAGGAGCTTCAAGTAGAGGAGTTTCCACACTTTCTGGACTTGAAAGGACAGTTGTTGGGGGAGAATGGTCAATCCTGAGGAACAGTTGATCAGCATTTTCTGCCACTTTGCCAGCGATAAGGCAGCATTGGTGCTGTGGCGACTTATTGTTCAAAAGGTTCACTGTTCACTTGGTCGTTATCCAAAGAGGGTTGAAGAAGCGGCGGCGATGGTATTGCTGATGGAAACTGTCAGTGTTGCTTACCGATGGGAATGTTTCCAGCGTCCCAATGGCCGTTTGCAGGAACCTCGGTTACATAATTTCTAGAGTGACTGGGTATACTATGCGTTAAGGGGGTGGTATGTGGATGATTGAATAGGGAGAACATCTGTGAGTTAAACCACTTGGAGTACAAACCATAGAGGTTCTTTGATAATTGTCGAGCATTGATTGTGTCCATTATTACATGTCACGCATAAAGGCGTCCAACATATATACTAATGCGATGATTCAGGAAAGTCGGTATGTTTGAACGTACAATAATCCCTGATCAAATTCACCCCCGTTTTTTTCCCATTCCTTCTCCTGTCTCTGCCCCATCACTCTATCCTCCCCATCTCTCCGTCCACTCCTCTCATTCATCTCTTCCCTTCATTCTTAACCTCCCATATCTCTTACTTTCCCGTCGTTGACTTGATGCAGGGAGATTCATGCTCAGCATCGCATGGGGCATTCCTGCTGCCATAACCCAGCCAATCCTATCATGTTGTTTATCTCTTAGCTATTCCTCGATGCTATTCCTCAGTGTTCTTACTTTTCTCCACTTCATGTATAAAAGACTCATTTTTGTCCTCTCCAGCACCCATCCTCAACAACCTTCATCCATTAGACACGAAATTTATCTTCATCTATCTTCTCAATCGAATCAGTCGAGTCCCGAACCTCCCAAGCAAGAAATCATGCGGCTCTACTATATTCTCCTTGCAGTTGTGTGTTTTCAGACTCTATATGCAAAGTAAACTTCACACTGTGAATGGGTAGGAACGGCGCCCAATTGCTCAGGAGAGTGTAAACCAGGCTGGGTAAAGAAAAGAGATTCCCTCTGTGGTTATGGCGGCGGCTGTTGCATTACTGGGTACAAAACACTCTGCTGCCTACGTAAGGTATGAAGGAGAAAACCTGATAGTATACTACTATTATCCCTGAATGATATATTGGATATGTATTTGTGAACGCCACAGTGCACACCATGAAAACTAACATTTGTTTGGACTTGTTATAAAAGATATAGGAGTGAGTCGATATAGCGAGGAAAAAATGAATTCTTCAAGCACCTTCGGACCTCAAGCCTTGACATTGACATCGACATGAGAACGCTTTTTGTTTTCAGCTTTACTAACCAACTCCCTTAATATCAAATAAACTGCGACAAAAGTATTCTCATCAAACAATCATGCCTGTCATGAGATGAACTACAATGAGAATATCCTGCGATACAACTGTGTTTGACAAAAATGCATCAATATTGTCTGAATTCCAACATCATACATTATTGTGCCATAATCTTAACATTGGCATGCACTGCCTTTTACATGCCTTTCTTCATCTCCTCATTGCAGTGTTACTGGTAGTATTAGTATGTGGCAATGTTGAATGGTCCAATTGCACTTTTCACTCCATTTTGTCATGATTCACGGACCATCAGCTTTGCTTCTCTCTTCGGTCGAACAAAGTGAGAAAGTTTTTTTGAATCCACTAGTGGCGATTCTCTAATTGAACTTACAATAGCTCTTTGGAGGTTGTTGGAAGATAAATAAAATTAATCGCATCCTTGTCGAACTATCCTCTACCACCCATACCACCACTGGACCCCACTACCTCAAATATGGCGAATATGTGCGATGGTCTGGTTGATGAGAGCCACCTGAATAATGCATTATTTCGCTCTTGAGACTGGATAGGCGTCAATGGATTCTAATGGTCAAAAGCCTAGTGTACAATTGGTCCCATTCAGTAACATGGTACAAAATAATGATTCTAAGCACATATTGGCAAGTCAGTTGATCGGGATTTTTGGAACCTCGGTCCACCTGGGCATCTGGTTATCAGCGTTGCTATCAGGTCATACCCGCGAGAAAAGGTATACTGAAAATAGTATACCATTGGAGATCAAGCACACATGGCATTAAAAAACACAGTTCCATCTTCGAAGATTGGATTCACTTGCCTACAACCTCTGTGGAAACGCAGAGCTTTCTCTCCGCCCTGGAGCCTTTTTTTCTTGTTTCCCCCTTTTTTTTTACCACTCTCATTCGCTTCTTTGCTCGAAAGTCTCAACCCCACTGAAGAGTCGAGCATGAGTGCATGAATACTGAACGTGTAGACATACTTTGTTCTGTTCGACACTTTGAAGCGAATCTAAAGACGTAGTTGTCCCTTCAATTATGCATCGCACTAACCTCCCGAAAATTTGCTCTACGAAAAGGGAAAGACTTCCAAGTATATTTGTGTCAATAACAAGGGGGCAGTGCGGTCATTCATGCTTTTCCTTCTGGCAACCTCCTTCCCTGACTGTTTTCCTACTGTTCTAATTAGCCAATGGTAATTCTCCACAACCTCCTCCTATTTTTCCTCCACATTTCTTCCCCATGAAATACGCATCCAGACAACATAAAATCAAGAGATTTGTAGATGAGTCTTATTACTAACTCACACTACAATGGGAACATGCTTTACTGTTTCCAAACTTTATATATTGTAAGCAAACAGACTACCGCATGAGTCTATTTAATCTCCCTGGTTATTGTCATTCCATGTTACTCAGTTTGAAGGGTACGACCTGAACAGTACTCTAACCAAAGACTAGCTGGTCAGTGCAGGGCATTGTTTCTACTTGTGAACTCCAAACTACTAATGGTAGTGATACTACGGTCTCCTGTTCCTTTTCCCTTGCGCTTCTCTGCCTGTACTTAAGAGTGAAGAGATACTTATATGTAGACGAAAAAGGAAAGGTCGCTTCATGGCGTGAAGCCAAGTGTGGTATATCCGTGTTATGAAGGAAACAGCATTGTTGCCATTGAAATGCTAGAGAATAGGAAGGCTAATTTCACCGAGTATATGACTTGAGCTCTTCTAACTAACAGCAACGAACCATATCGGGGCCACGGCCTGAAGGCCTGCGGAAAATCATGATCTTGTCGAATGATATATTATTGTTCGTATAGTCCTGGCACCGGGAATCTAGCTCCTTACAGTTCTGGCAAATTTTCACGCATTTGCCAGAGCTCAAAGTCCAACTAAAAGAATGCCAGCTGCCTGAGAGCGACCCGATATCGGCTAGCACGTCGCAGGCCCCTTTCAAGTTTGTGTCGGAGCAGGCTTTCATTCCGCTGGCACTGCAATAGGTAGCGAAGGTCAGAGCTGTAGCAAGGAATGAATAAATTGGGATTTTCATTTTGAGTGTAATATCAAGAATAGTGAGAGGAAGTAGATGTCTGTGAAATTCTATTAGGATGTGTCTCTCAACCTTTATAGAGGCGGCAAACACCTCACTTTGATTGCTTACTGCCATTATGAACCATTGTTGCAGAAAACACCCTAAACATGCATCAAAGAAGTGCTTGATCCCTTAAAGCATAAATCGCAGTGGCTCCTTAGAAGCGTTCCGCGAGAAGGGGATGGGCTCACAGAAGAACTATATCAATACCAAGTTGTCGAATGGTGCTCATGTTTGTTTTATTTTATTTCGGATGGCCTCCTTCTCTGGTTGTTTTCTTATTATTGTTTCTCTCCTCTTTACGGCCTTCTTTGTCGATTTTGTTCCAAGGACTATGCATCCTTTACAACACCGTATCAAGTGATTTGATCACAGATGAGCTCCTACTACTCTCTCAACACATCATGGAATCAAGATGTGACTCCTTAACTATTACCGCTTTCTTTTGTCAGTTAGAGGATAAGACCCCTGAAACTACAGACACACTTCTGCTTTCGACAACAAGTTATCCTCACATGTCAGTACAATCTACAATATATTATGTTAGCCTTGAGAGTCTCTCTTTCTTTGATCTCCCAACAAGAGTCCATGTGATGTACAATGATTGCATAATTTAAGTAGCCGCTTAAGAATTGTGCTAGGAAATTAGTTGGATAATATGCAAGGTTGGGCGTAGAGCATGGATACGTTCTTCAAAGAAAAAAGATATTGTGGAAATTATCCTACTAATTATTGGTTCTTTCATTTCTATGGAAGAAGAAAGAATGGAGCGATAACATGTCTTAAACGCAAAAAAGCTGTAAACACTCGGCCAAGATATGATGGCGAGTTTACCGAGTCTTGTAGGACAACATGAGAATAACCTGAGTTTGACCTTCCTATACCCTTTACTCCGATCACTCCCATTGGTCTTATTAGACGTCTGGGACTGCGTGTTTGGTTCGTTGGGAGAATATTCGGTGCCATACTTGTAACCACCTTTTGATCGTCAATGGTTTTCCACCCTCTGTTTGATTCTCTTTGGTGGTCTTAATTTCCCCTCCTTAATCCACTCTTTAACATCCATACCTTTTTCTACGTGCTCTCTTCCAAATATCGGTTAAATTTTATAAACGCTATATACTCTGCGTTCCCAAAAGGACCTGTTGACTTTGGCATCTTAAATGCCTTAACCATGTCGCTTGTCGAGCTTGAAACAGGAAGTGAGAGAGGGCACTTGATTTTTTTGTGTTCTCTGATTATGTTACACAACGGCCGTTCGCATTCCTTGAAACACCTCTTATCGGTCTGATCAGAGGGCTTGAGCATGAAGTGTACACGCACTCCCTGTCGTCTAGTAAGGGGACGTGTTTTTTGAATGCTCGAATGTTTTGTAAACACGACAACGGCTTTAATTTTAAATTCCCGTCTTCTTCCCCCTTTTCTCTACTTACACCATATTCCACAACTTCCAGGGACACAGAAATGCTGGCCAAAGCTATCTGCGTCGCCGTGTCCGGTCTGAGCCTTGCCATCACGGTTACTCCTCCTCCATCATCGCGGACAGTCTCCGAGTCTAAAGACAAGATAAAAGTAGAAGGACATTATGTGGACTCCAAATCCTCCCCCTACATTTTTGTCGGCATGACATTGTTCGAGACCATGGTATATCTGTTACTGATGTACCTTGGCCATAATCAACACAACCATGGCGTCGCAGCAGTTAAACGCTTGGGAGTGTTGGAACCTTGGCACGGAATATTCACAATAATCGCCCTTGGTGGGATGCTGTTGAGACGTTGGTCATTCATGAAATTAGATCACTTTTTCACGGTAAATACCTCCCCTTTTTTATATGAAAATGTATGGCAAGCTGGTTTCTTTCAAGAATTAGGGCCACTCATTACAATTGTTCGTTCGCATCGATTATATTTATTGTACATAGTATCAGTTGACCATTCGGCCAGGACATGTACTGGTGAAAGATGGGCCATACCGATTCTTGATCCATCCGAGCTACACAGGAGCATTCATCAATACATTTTTTGTCTATATGGTTATCTGGTACAGAGGACTATGGGATGTTGCCGTATGGTATCTAGGTAGATTCACCATTCGCCACCAACAGCAACAGCAACCGTCTGAGTTGATGGGATTGCTCATACCGACCTTTTATGGCGTATTCGTGGCTTTTATGTTCCTCCGCCGCCACAAAAAGGAGGAGAAAATGCTTCATGAGCATTTCGGTGATGAGTGGACGGAATATGTAAGCCGACGATGGAGATTTATTCCATTTCTCTACTGAAGGCTATTTTACAGATTATATCCTAGTTTCGACAATACTAAATGAATGTACTTATAAATTGTACCGTTGCCTGCTTGGAGTGAAAATGCAGCTAGGATTCTTTTCAAGGGGTGGAACAAGAGGTTATTCTATTTAAGGAAGAACATTCGACTGCAGTCTCCTTTTCAGCTTGTGCTTCATGATTGCAGATTCGTTGAAGTGCTTCATCTCTACCGTATTTCCAATGGTACTACGTGAATTCTAATTTCCTGTTTTCTGTTAGATACATCAAATAGAGTGGGTCAAAAATGGGTACAATGTTCTCCTAGTCGCCTATTAATTGTCGTCACCTGCAACGATGAAATCTATCGATAGTCGAGCCAAGGAGCTAATCATATCTCTGCACGAGAGGCGAAAAGTCTGGCAATACCATTCCTAATCTATGCGTCGGCGCCAGTTGAGATACACGGGGTATTCACCCAGGCAACTCCAGTTCAGTCCACATATGCTCCATTTGAGTGAGGTCTGGCGATTGAGACGGCCACATAAGAAGGGTACCATCTTCTTTCGTTAGGTGGATAGACTCAAGCTCGTGTCAGTAGACTGCCTCTGATATCCTGGAGAATATTGTGCGCATACGATGCTATCCATCATCCAGTGCATGTGCAAACGTCCGACTAAATCATCGTAGCATGCTCCTTGATATTTGTTGAATCTTAGAAAATCAAGTTGATCATCCTGAGTGTTCGCTAGAGTGCTGTGCGCTATGGGCTAAAATGTTAGATCCACTGGCAGTTCAACATTCATTTTCTACGTCAAGAGAGGTCCCACTTTCATTACCGGGCACAGCTATTATCCTCTAACTCGGTGCATCCCCGGAGACTCTACTCTTGAGGGCGGACTCTCCGAGTGATTTCCAAGTTGTATAGACTTTTTGATAGACAGCTGGGAAGATAATAATTGTTTCCAGTCATGAAAATGGGATCCATTTTGAGTTATTTCTTGATGCAGAAAATGTGACTTAATTTGCTAGTGGAAGTGTTGTGCATGTAATAGACCACAGGCCATTGGGTATCGACTTGAGTGTCATAGTAGCACTCAGGTTTGAGAACAACAACAAAACAATCCACGTTGTGTTGTCAGGGGAATCCAGCGTGATTCAACGTCGTTGTCGCTATGCTTTGATAGATCCTTAGCCACCTTGGCCCTGCAGGTCGTAATTGGGAAAGGTTTCTGGGTGCCAACAGCAGATCCACACACGCATAGTTACGACTTCTTGAAATGCATAACGAACCTGCAGCCACTGGAAGAGTATGTGTTTATACTCTGGATGTGAGTTCCGAACATTATGAGGCCGAGGAGACTATCCTGTTTCGAAATCTTGATTTCAACCATGTGACTTCCTCGAGAAGTACGAAGAATGTATGCTGCAAACATGATATCGCTGGGGCTTCCATCGGGTTCCACAACGAGCTACATACCTGATGGAGGGCGCTGGACGATGATATGAACGGGGTCTTCTTTGAATTCAGCGAAGACGCTGGCGATCTCGTTGGTCGCCCTCAGCTTCTTCATTTCGAGGCATGGTCCAACAGATGGGCTGTTCGTCATTTGGCATCAAATCATCAACCGTGACATCAACACAAAAGACATTTTCGAACGTAATGAGCTCCAGGAAGCTGGCAACAATGTCCCATCAAGTGATCTTGGTGTCAAATGGCTCCCCTTCAATGCAACAGAGCAGGGGTAGAGTGACGCCGGCCATGTTGTGAAGTATACGTATTGATTGAAAGGTCAAAGAGAGATGGTGTGGGAAACAAGCTTTAAGAGGATTCAAAGTGGACAAGAGAGAGAAGAAGATCAAGAAAAAAAGAGACCAAGCTCTGATACCCGAACTGTCGGTTCAGATGCAAGCCACGGGTTGGAAATGGTACCCAGAGCTTGTGATTTTTTGTCTGCGAGCCAGAAGCATCTCAAGTCAGTCACCAAAGAACAAACGTGTCCTCACGGTCTGTAGATGCCGCACTCTCTGGTCTAAATGGAGTGTACAGTATAGCATTGGGGGCATTGAGCTTGATGACGAGGACGACGATGGACGCGACGGGCCCGAGTCCTACGTGGTCCAGGTGACGATGGTTAACAGCATCATTAAGCAACTTTAGAAGCTACTCTGATATCTTTGGGGAGAGAATAATATCAGCTTCATCCCAACGCGTGGCATCTACTGTGAGGGATGTACCGCGTTAGGATGTCCTATGTGCTATTGGAGATTACCGAAGGATACTCTTAGGATTTCCACGGTATGTGTACGACAGACATATTGGCTATTGATGCATTGCAGTGATATTTTTCAAGCCTGCGAGGCAATAGATGCAGATGATCCTCAATATCCTCTTGTGCTCAATCATTTATGCACCCCTCCCTCCTCACACGCATATACACACATGTCTCCTTCGTCTTCACCTCCACTCTTCTCTCTCTCTCTCTCTCTCTCTCTCTCAGACACATGTACACACGTCAATCACAGGCTCCTTCTGTTGGATCCTCGAGAGCTCTCTTAACACTCCAAGCGTGCCTACTTGTCATGTTCAGAGATCATTTATAACAGCGTCAGTTGGAGCCTCTCATTCTCCAAAGGGGCTTCTTTCCACTAAATAATGGAAGGTCGTCAGTATTAAGCTCATTTAACGAAAGGGACGACAGAATGTAAGCAAGGTCATTCTCGATAAGCTGAAAGACAAACGATGAGTAGAAAAAACAAATGCAGTGCTTGTTTTGTTCAGCTTGTGTAATGTGAGAAAATGAAAAATTCATGGGTCCTGCAGCCAACAAAGCCCGCGGGAAGATATGGGTGAGTGGCATTGCATGGGCATGCATGTGGTCGGGACCAACGAAAACTTGGTCGATTGTAAAACTGCTCCACTGCTACTTTGCGTTCAGGACTCGGGATCAATTCACAAATACATACTCCACAACCCATACATGAAGTATATAAAGAAAATCATATCCTTGACCATATTTATTCCTTTTGACATCCTTTCTGCCCTTCTCGACATTACAACAACACCATTCTTGATCAAAGGTTCGACCCTTCCCGCCTTTTTCTTTTTAACGCACTCTGCCACACTTTTATTTCTCATTGATGCTTGTGTATTTGCTGCATCCTATTTTTTAACTACTTTTCATCCAGCGGTCTTTTCTCCGCCGCTAATTCTCGCTCTTATTTGCCTCCCTCTCATATACTCGAAATCACGCAAACAGACAGACTATGCACAAAACAACGAGAATACAGCTTTTGATCTTTGTAGCCCTAACGATCTTACAAGTCGTTGCTTCAGATCCTTCCGCCAACTGCACCAGCTTGACTCCTGCCCCTGCGGCTAAGGCTGATAAGGAGGAAACAGAAGGACGAGTCTTCCGCTGGATCGCAATCAGTTGTGGCGCAATCATCAATATTGTGATTGGTGGCTACGCGGGAATGTCCAATATCCTCGAGACGGAGGGCCGATGGACTCAACGACTGGAGTTTGTCAAGGACGAGAGCAGATGGTGGTTTGGGATGAGTAGCATTGTCCTTATGGCCTTCGGAATGGACGTGGTGGCCTTCGCCAAAGGCGAAAGTGTGGATGCGACGATTTTGCTGTTGGCTGCTGAGGTTGGCATTGTAATCTTTGTATATGTGGTACAAGGAACGCTGCATTCCCAATTTCGGCAATTGCTTTGGTTGGCGTGGACGGGGAGTAGTCGAACTGGGTGCGGGGCGTTTGATGTGGCTACATTGAAGGGCCTTATTTTGGATAGACAGGAATTGGGTTTGACGGCCGCGATGACGACAGCGACAATGAAGGAGAAGCAGAAACAGCTACAGCCGGCAGTGCAATTCGAATCCAATGTCGATATACCAGGCTATGGTACTGTGCTCACGCGCAAGATCAAGCACGACCTCATCACGGTCCTCAAGCAAAGAGCGGCAAAGACAACAGTCGTGGGAAATGACGAAGAAATAGTCGCCGAGGTATTCGCTAGTGTTGGATCCACTCCGGCTCTCAAAAAGTTTGTCTACCCACCACATCATTCCACACAACAAAAAGTGAGCGTCCTTTGGGGAGGTGAGAACTGCAGTCTATTCTCGCGACGTGTCTCCAGAGGCATTACAGGATATACACTGGACAGAATCCGGTCATCGTATTCACTCGTGAACGTTGACGAGTCGAAATGGATGTTTGTCGCTGGTGGGATTGTAGCACGGAACAAAGGGTTAACACCTGCAAGGTTGATATGTGGTCTGATAACAGTAACTACAACGAGCACCATTAGTACTAGGATAGAAGAAAAAACAGGCGCTTCGACGGTGGCTGCAACCACAGCTGCACCCACTGCAGTTACAACTACAGCGATGACCCTAAACACAAAGATTGTCGATGAGGTTGAAACAGCATCCAAATGGCGGCCACGTCAGGCGAAAACAAGCAGATCTCGATATGCTCAAGAGGCCAACGCTCAATTCTCAGGACTTGGTCAGCAGTACTGTGCTGCAGTAGTCGAAATTGCGCTGTTAATGCAGGATCTCCCAAACCGTGTCGTCATCAAGGCACTCCAGGCTAACATTGAACAACAATCGTGTGAAAAGATGTGGAGGATACACGCCATCTTCGATGGTAATAGCAACACCAGAGACAGTTGCATCATCATTCAGGATGCCATGTATGTTTGCCAGTACATGACATTGTGCGCCAAGCTCAACTGGTACGGGGATAACAATGAAAGACCGGATTTAATTATGGGACTGATGTACGCGACGTTCAAGAGATTGGACTGGACTTTTGACGGCGCAGACGAGGAGAGTTTGTCGGAGATCTTGAGGGAAGAGCTAAAGGGATTGGACCTTGGAGCAGTAGGTGGAAAGACCGATGATATCTTGTTCCGTCTTGGGGCATACCTAGGAATCGAACAGTCCCTTCGCAAACAAGTCATAGAGGACTTGTCTGATAAGTTCATGGCAGACGGTGCCGTTCGGAGAGTGCTCTCCGGTGATCTTAGTTCGCCTGCAGTAATGTCTGAAAACGTAGTAAATGTAGGCGTGTAGTTTACTTAATCAAACAAGTTGCAGAACTTCTCCTTAAACGTCGGTTGGCGAGTTATTTTTGAAGTTGTTAAAATATCCATTCTAAGACTGGAAAGATGTGAACTTTGTTGAAAGAGGTTGTGGAGGTACTGGAGCAAATCATACCGCGACAGCAGAGCGTTCATGAGGCAAAGTGGACATGGTGCGGTGAGAAGTGAAAAAACTGAAAGTAAATAAGCAAATTAAATCAACACAAGAAACCCGACAATAGGAGGGTTGCGAAAATAAAATCGTGACATCTGCAGGTCAGCCATGTTAAAATATTAATGGGAAGGCATCATGGAATAGAGAAAGGAACTGGGAGCATTTCAATGCCTGGAAAGGCAGAACAATAATAACAGGACAACGCCAGGAGTGAGGGAGAATAATAGGTAGTATCGGGAACAAAAAGTAGGAATGCGAGCAAGTGGATAATCTTGCTGAAGAAGTTGGATAAAAATTTTAGGAAAATGCAAACCAGATCTAAATAAAAGCGCTCAATTGTGCAACAATAACATTCTGAGTTGATGAGATTGCTCAT
This sequence comes from Actinomortierella wolfii, assembly GCA_016098105.1. Classification (NCBI taxonomy): domain Eukaryota; kingdom Fungi; phylum Mortierellomycota; class Mortierellomycetes; order Mortierellales; family Mortierellaceae; genus Actinomortierella; species Actinomortierella wolfii. Next base: position 18,812 of record JAAAIY010000304.1, read on the forward strand.
ACGTACGGTCATTTATGGCGTATTCATGGCTCCGTTGTTCCTCTGCCGCCACAAAAAGGAAGAGAAAGGGCTTCATGTGAATTTTCGTAACGAGTAGACATCTCTTTATTGACAATGCTCTCACAAAAACTTCCAGCCTCGATCATTGCTAAATGTAGAATTTCAGAAATCCTTGATGAACAGATTGTTCGGCAAGGACAGGAAACATAAACAAATCGCGGTCATTAATCGCTATCTAGATACTTCAATTATTAGATCAAACTTCCCGCTGCGAGAGCTGTCAGGTCTACCACTGCGATCCAGAAAGGCGTGAAAGTGAAGGATGCCGTGGTCCACAGGCATTGGTTGCCATCAGTCGAGTATGTCAAGTTCCACCGACTCGCTGCAGTGATTGCGACCAAATTCGCAGCAGCGGCCCTCAATATGAACCTAGAAACATATCTTCGAGATAAGATATGAGAGGTATCCAAGCAGAAATTCATCCAATTCATTTACAAGTCATGGTATTCTTGGGGTTATGCATTATAAAGCTTTATTCTTGGGCAACACTGTATGTTTGTGAGGACGCTCAAGCGAGTCCCTGTCTAATTTAGACGCATCTAACATGCAGACAAAACATGGTCAAAGTTTTCGTTGGCCAACTTTTGGAGTGCCAACATGCGCTGACCGTCCGACATACCAGCAACCAGATCGCCATCATTTGGCTCCTATGAAAACGAACACAATTTCTCGTAAGAATTATGAGGGTATACAATGACGCTTATCAACGAAATTACCTTCAAATACCTAACATGAGAAAACATACCTCTTCAAGAAGGTCAAGCAACGTAGTAACCTTGGATGTCATCTCTGAAATGCACACTTCATGCATTACACGGTCCTCATCATCGCCGCTGTCAGCATAGCGCTGGCCGGTTCCTCGATAGGAAAGCAGGGATGGTAACCGAGGCAGTAACGCTTGCAGCTCCTGTCTGAGTCGGTGGAGATCTGTCTTGCAAATAAGGTCATTGGCATATGAAACGCGTCGCAGCGAAGACGACTGTCCATACTGCTGGTGTTTCTGCTTCTGATACTCTGCCACCAAACCCACAATATTGGATCCTTCGGAGTCCGAGCAACAGTCCAGATAACGTTTGTAAATGCCGCCTCCATGCTCCCAGTCTGTCACCTTCGTCTGGTCGACACTATCCAAAAGCCGAGACAATGTCGAAAGATCACCTTGGACAATGCACAATGGCGCCAAAGTCGACATGATCAATTTGTGGCCTTGCTCATGTTCACCAGCGCGCAACAAGGCGTACACCTGTTGAGCGATACGACCTTCATACTTGGCACGCAGGGCACGGGCCTCCCACAGCCACTCGGCTGGGATCTTAAGCTCGTTCACGATAAAATCGTCCTTTGAATCCTCCTCTACTGCTGATGACAGAGCTACAGCTGCAGATCCGCCATCGATTTTTGATACTTGGGCGAGTTGTTTATCTTCGTAGGGCTGCACATTTCGAGCCAAAAGCGCGAGGATGGATGACTTGCGCAGACCGGCATCTTGGATGTGCAGTGCCACGAACACTGCCCACTCCCACATGCCCAAAGTCTCGAGCTGAAACATGAAATCCTGGCAGAGTTTGTCAGCACCATACAAAGGAGCGGAGAGACTGCCCACATTGAGCGAATTGACAAGCAGTTGATACAGATGCCAACTCAGACGATAATCCAGAGGGCTTGGGCTCGATGCCAATGGGTGTAGCACGCTTTCCAAGTGGCGAGAAGGCGACACTAAGAGAGCTATCAGTTCAAACAACAGATCATAAACACGGCCAAACGACTGGGTGTTCCATGTTGAGCGCTTGTGTCGCTGCTGATACCAAGGCAATGGCTGAGCAACCTTTTGGTTGGTCGACGACGTAGCGAGAATATACTGCTCTACGGCCTCTTTCAGTTGCACGTCCGTGGAATTGTTGAACCATAAATGCAAGCCAAGTGCCTTGCGCCAATTGAGGTCCTCCAGCACTGACGCGATCGATGACGACGGCTCGGATTCGAGACGGCCAGCGAGCAACATTAGTACTTTGCAGTATTCTTGGTCGAGCTGTTTATGGTTCGTTCTCTCGTACAACACCAGTTGCTCGTCAACGCCAACGAGTGGGCCTGATCCACGTGTCGTTTGCGAGATCAGTGTTGCCAGGCGATGGTTGCCAGCACGAATGGCGGCTGCTGTTGCCTCAGTACGACGATTCGATACCAACAATGGAAAGATGGATGCTGCGGCAGCCTCCTTCGCAGGCAAAGTCGAATGGAGTTTTGCAAGAATCTCATCTGTGTCCTGTCTGATGACCGACGATAGCCAGACACTGAACCGCTCACGCCGGCCACGCTTCTCAAACTCTTCTTGCGCCGTAGTCGACCAGAGCTCAAAGTCATCAGGAACAGGTTGTTTATCAAAGAGGGTTTGACCTAGCACCCACGCATACATTTCCTCGGCCGAGATGTTGCCTTTTCCGTCTTGCGTGATGCCCAAAAGCATGTCGGTGAACGAGACGCCTGCCTCAATTTCAGCCACGGGCCCACTATCGCCATCATCTTCCGACGAGCATGGGCGGATGGATGTGTACTGCAACTGAGCGCGGAGCGTACTGGTATGTCGTGCAATCTCACGTTTCTCTTTGTCGGCCACTGTCCGCAGCTTTACGATCGTAATCTTCGAAGTAGAGGCACTCTCGTTATCCTTAGTGCTTGTGGTGGATCTTGTCTCCAAAACTCCGTCACATACTTGACTGAATCCGACAATTCTACCATTGATTGCCAATGTGCCCCGAGGTCCCCAGCCAACACGAAATGAACGGCCCATCATCAGACCTGCATCCGCCAGCAAGGCTCCCTTACGCGAAAGGAGTGAGTGGTCATACTGAACGCGTGTAAACTTGCGAGGGTGCTGTGCCTGAAATGATGTTGCTGTACGATCAACCTCTTGCTGGAACGAAGGTCGAGTCTTTCATAAAAAATTAACCCCGAAAAAAGATACAATTAGATTACAACAGAGGGAAAGAAAAAAGAGATGGAGAAAATGTGAGCAATTTATTCACAATTTGCAGGGGACTGTTTGCTTCTTCAAACGTGAAAAGGTTCAATAAGGAGGTGGGTGAGAAAAGGTGAGAGAAAGGATAATGTCGCTCTGGAGGGAAAAATCACTGGTTGAACGACCAATCATCTTGGGCAACATGCTTGGAGGAATAAAGAAAGGTAGTGGTGGGTAAGGGGAGATGTGGAACTGCTGCCGAATCTCTGCTCTCAGAGTTGATCCAAGCTTACCTCGGCACCAAATCTGCCCGTGCGATGCTGCTGCTGCAGAGCTGACTGCTGCTCGTCTTCTGAGCCGCTAGACGATGTGGACGACCACACGCTCGAGCGCTTAGCGCGAGGAATTGCAGGAGTCGTGGTCTCGTCCTCAAAGAGATATGCCTGCATGATGTTCTTGCGCTGGCGAGCAACAGGAGTGTCCCGGTGAGTGGCGAAAGAGGCAGGAGCAGCAGTTTGGTTATCCTGAGGCAACGACAAAGGCAAAGGACGGCCGCCAGCTGTGGTGGGAGTAACTTCCTCTTCATCGTCGTCATCCAGGCCATAACGAGAAAAGTGTTCGACACGGAACACCCATCGGCCTTCGTCAGCCTCATAATCGACAAACTTGGTTTCGGGGCGGTTCTTGAGGCGCTTGACGTGCTGATTGTAGACGGTTGAACCCACAGGAGCTTTGATGGGCTCACGAGTCGCCTTGTCGAGTGGCCAGCAGTGGGACAAAGTGATGATAGCAGGTACATTCATACCTTGGCCGCGTGGAGGCTTCGCGTTGTCATCGGGGTAAACAGTGCAAGACTTGCGACTAAACTTGACAAGTTTGCCACAAATATCGTTCAAGTTGATACCAGTAAGATCGACAGGCGCAGCGAAGCTCACACTACCCCACTTCTGGTTGCCAACCTTAAAGTTGTCCACTGCCTTCAGCTCCTCACGGCTCATCTTTTGAAGTTCCAAGAGCGACGGGCTCATCCAGTACTCTCCTTCCTCCTTGTTGTCGGAGGTCGAGGCACCAAGATCGCTGGTGGTTTGTGTCAACGAAGTGATGGGTGGTCGGGATTCGCGCGTTGCAGTTGAAGCAGAAAATCCTGATGTCAGAGGCGCACTAGCGGAGACTGTAGACACACTGCTCGAAGGCTTAGCTGCAGATGACAACGCGTCCGACTCCAGTGAAGAACTAAAGGTGACACGGTGAGAATCACCGCCAGCAGAAGTCGACTTTTCGTCACCAGTGAGTATTTCATGGCTACGAGACTTGAGGTTCAGCGTCTTGACGCTACGACGAGACGAATAGGCATCCGTTGTAAAGTTGGGATCATCATTGATGCCATCGAGCAACAACAAGCTCTTCTTATTCTTATCCTGGCTGCCAAGAGACGACATGCTCGAAGCAAAGGTGGCGCTCGACGAAGGACGAAGACGAATTTGTGTATGGCGAGGGCTGAAACGCATAGGGGGAAGGAAAGCAGGTAACTTCTCCTGTGGCTCGGTGCGGCTGATGACTGCAGGCTGAGGCTTCTCTGCGGGTGTAGTGGTCGTGTCGCGCTGGAAAAGTGGATTGGAGCCATAAACTTGCTGATTAATCGACGCCACGAGGGAAGGCTGTTGAGGAGCAACGTTCGTCGAAGCACCAAAAGGAGATGTGCTCGTGGTACTAGCGCCAAAGCCAGAAGTTAAGCCACCACCAGTGCCAAAGAGCGATGAAGTAGGCTGGGTGGTGCTGGTTCCAAAGGCTGAGGTACCACCAAGAGATGTGGCGGGTGTCGTTCCAAAGAGTCCTCCGCCAGTAGCGGGTTTGGCGCCGAACAAGCTTGTTCCCGTGGTTGCGCCAAAGGGTGTCGTGACCGGCTGTGAAGTGGCTGTCGTAGTGGTACCGAAAAGTGAAGTGCCTGCTGCGGGGGTCGAGCCAAAGGGTGTTGCTGTCGACGTGGCAGTGGAACCAAACAATCCTCCAGTGGTGCCAGTGGTGGTGCTTGTGCCGAATCCAAAGGCTGGAGCGCTGGTCGCTGGGGCAGATGTGGCTGTAGCGCCAAAAAGACCAGTACCTGCGGGTTTGGCCGTAGAGCCGAACAGGCCACCGCCAGTCGTGCTTCCAAAGGGAGTAGTGGTTGTGGCAGGCGTGGTGGTCGATGTAGAGGTACCGAATCCACCAAAGGCTGGTGTCGTAGATGCTGGTGTGGAACCAAAGAGAGATGTAGTTCCCGTTGAAGGAGCAGTGGATCCAAAGAGAGAAGTGGTTTGGGTGCCTCCTGCGCCTAGACCACCTGTCGTACCAAAGCCGCCTGTAGCTGGTTGGCTGGTTGCAGTAGCGCCAAATCCGCCAAATGCAGGCTTAGCCGCAGTTGCGCCGAATCCAGTGGTGCCTCCAAATCCTGTAGTGCCAGTTGTGGAAGTGCCAAAGGCTCCTGTGGTGCCTGTGGAACCAAAGCCAGCTCCTGTTCCCATACCAAAGCCAGTGGTCTGCTGCTGAGGTTGTTGACCGAAGCCGCCTATATTATTAATCAAACAGAATTGGATGTTAGTAGACTGAGCTATAGCTTATTTTCGGAACTCCCATAAGCGCAGAATACATTTTTTTTGCTACTTACCAGTAGAAGACGCCGTGCTACCAAATCCAGTTGTACCAGTTGTTCCGAATCCTCCGGTGCCAAAGCCAGTTGACGTACCACCGAAGCCGGTAGTTGTCGTAGAACCAAATCCGGTGGTGGGCTGCGTCGCACCAAATCCAGTCTGAGTAGGTTGCTGTCCAAAGGCAGAAGGAGCGCCAAATCCACCACCCTGACCAGCAAACTTTCGATTCTGCTGGTAATCTTGAAGACGCAGTTCTTCAAAAGAGTAGTTACGATAGGCAGGCATAGCTGTGATACTCTGATATTGACTGGTCTGACCAGAAACAGGATCCTTCTCTGTGTAAGCCGAGAAGGGTGGATTCGCCGTGCCTGAGACGGTTGCATTTTGACCACCGATCATTCCACCTGTAGTTCCAAATCCACCCGTTGAAGTGCCTGTGAAAAATAAAGGAGAGCATAGTGAGGAACATGTGAGCTTAAGGTTTATCTATTGCAAAAGGAAGGCAGTGACGAATGTTGTCAAACTTACCTCCAAAACCAGTGGTTGCAGGAGCTGCACCAAAGCCAGTAGTGGTACTGCCAAAACCAGTTGTAGGTTTGGCGCCAAATCCTGTCGAGCCTCCGAATGCACTCGTGCCAGAGGACGTTTGACCTAAGGAGTTTGTTTGGACAATAAGGGATAAATAATCACGGTTAAATGACTGGGCAATATTGAGCTTGTTCTTAGATACAGGTGATTTCAGATTCTCTCCACTTACCAAAACCTCCAAATCCTGTTGATGGTTGCGAAGTGGCTGTGACACAATAAAACATGGCGAAGTAGTTATAATGGGTTAGTGATCAATGCTTGTGTGAAATCAGACAGCCCAATGGAATTACAAGTGGATCTACTAAGAAATAAGCGTCTTACCTGCGCCAAAGCCAGTACTACCAAATCCTGGCTGTTGGGCCTGGGTGCCAAAGCCGCCTGTTGAGCCAAAACCACCACCTATAAAACAAAACAAAGAAAAAGGGGCACAAGCAAGAATTTTGTTAGATCAAGTTCAACTAATACAGTCGCGTATAAAGGATAGTTGCTAATCACCACTTACCCGTGGAGCCAAAGCCGCTACTGCCTGTTTGAGCGCCACCAAATCCAGTAGAGGTCGAAGTACTACCAAAGCCGCCAAATCCACCGCCTGTGTTAGAGGCAGCACCAAATGCGGGCTGGTTGAAAGTGCCTAAAAATCATGAAGAGAAAAAATTTTCATTTGTGAGCATGACGCTTAAGAATTACCAACAAAACATGCGCAAATGAGGTTAGAGAAGCATACCTGATCCAAATCCCGATGGCTGAGCGGCGCCAAAGCCAGACGATTGCTGCTGACCGAATCCACCGGAGAACATGGTGATTTAAAGATGAGTGCTAAGAGCACAAAAAATCAGTGATGGGAGGGGAAAATGCAAAAGAAGCTGGAAGAGAAGCTGATTCCACACAGAGAAATAAAAACTAAGAATAAGGAGTGTGCAGGACTAAACCAGCAGGTGAAAAAAAGGATAAGGGAGGGGAAACGTCGAAAAGAAGAGCTGGAGTGGGTGGAAAGCTTGTAACAACGCGAACCCAGCACGTACTTTTATTGCTTTGCTTGCAGAAACAAAAAATCGACGAAATCAACGTCACGGAATTCCATAATGTTGAAGTGCTGTGTTCAATCAATTTAAACCCATTTTCGGCCATTCGACTGTGGTAAAGTCTGCGCCCTCCTTTTTTTTTGCCACCTCTCTACCTTTTTCACCTAAATTCATTACTCAGCCATGGCGAAGTCGACTGAAGAGCCCTCGGCTCCTGAGCACAAGATCTCCTACTGCATCTTTGACATGGATGGTCTGCTGATTAATACAGAGACCCTGTACACACAGATCACCTGTGAGTGGCCAACAAAAGTCCATGCCAGAGAATGGAGCTCTTTCCTTGGCACATAGCTTGCTCGCATGCGTTAGACATGAACATAAACTAGTCTAACCAAGGCTTCCTCGTTTTGGGCTTATTTTTGTCTTTTGGATTTGTAGCAGAGATCCTTGCTCGCTTTGGCAAGACGTACGACTTTGAACTTAAGGCGAAGGTTATGGGCCGTCGCGAGCTGGAGGTAATAATGGCATCGTGGAGCATGGCCTGAACTCGGAGAATGCCACGTTTGTTTCCCCGCAAATTCCACATATGTATGATCCGGGAAAAGAGAAACTAACTTTTTTAATCTACCTTGTATCCCCCTTCACTTTCCCTTCCTCACTCTGCCTGCACAGTCGGCCCAGATCATTGTGAGAGAGTCCGGTGCAGATATGACTCCCGAAGAGTACTTGCACGAGCGCCACCTGTTGCAGCTGGAGCGATTCCCTCATTGCAAGCCTCTGCCAGGTGTTATGGTATGGACTGGATCATGTCTGTGGTTTGATTGCCACCAATGCACGGACATTTGAGCTAATGAGCTGATGGCGGACGACTGAATGGTTGTTATTCGTTTTTGTTTCCCTGTGTCATTTGATTGTGTGAATAGCGCTTGATTAAGCACCTCAAGGAGTCCAAGATCCCCATTGCCGTACGTTTTCATAGGATGATCTTGCGGATTTGGAACGTATGTCAATCCAGAACCTCGCTTCTCACTCTCTGTTCTCCTTTTTCGTTCTTTCTTTGTGTTTACTTTTTATGGCTATCGTTGACATGTTTAGGTGGCAACATCGTCGTTCAAGAAGAACTTTGAACTCAAGTCACAGAACAATCAGGATCTTTTCAGCCTCTTTGACGTGATTGTGTGTGGCGACGATCCCGCGATTAAGAGAGGCAAACCTAACCCCGATATTTTCTATGTTGCACGCGATCGTCTTGCGGCACACTTTGGTCATGAGGACATCCAGAACAAGCACTGCTTGGTGTTTGAAGATTCGCCAATTGGTGTGCAGGCTGGCGTCAATGCTGGTATGCCAGTCTTATGGGTTCCTGACGAGAACATTGCCCGCCTCTATCCCGACCTTCAAGGCCCTGCGCTTCAACTCAACTCCTTAGAGGAATTTGATCCAGTTGTCTTTGGTCTTCCTCCATGGCGAGAGTGAAAGACAAAAAAAACACAATTTACCCATCACTATCGACTTCAGATACTCTTTGTTCATTTATATGTTTTGCCTTTAGAAAGTGTCCATTTGTACATTAAGAAAAAAAAATAGAGATAGTGCCTGTACAGCACACCGTGAGAGCGTGCTTTCATTCCCATAGGTGCAAATCATAAGGAATGATATATCCCTCGAACTATCTTCTGTTAAAGGTCTTCAACGTTAACACTTCTTAACGGTGGGGAGAAAGCAATTAAAGAGCTAGAATGTACGATCATAGTTTGGTCCTTCCATTATTGGCATCAAAAGTGAAGTGAGGGAAAAATATCTCTACATCAGTGAATCCCCATGTTATCAAGAAGGATATTTGTTGAGTCTATCGTCCACCATCCATCCGTACACTTGCAAGATTATGGAAGGTATTTGCTGCACCAAGTTAGTTCCGTGTGATGTATGGCTGATCACTGTTGATTTTGATTCGAGGAATGGAGAGCGAACAGGGCACGATCTAGGAATGGCCACGTTTCATTATTCTAATTTCAGTGTTGTGTGTAACCTGTCGGGCATGTAATAGTTGAGGAAGGGTTCGTGGTACAAGAATGAAAAAGTTTTGTGACTCTAAAGCATCTTTGTCTTCGCCACTATGCTCTGGTCTCCTCCGCAGTAAAGGATTCTTTTCCGGTGACTCTGCGCTAGAAGATTCCTAGCGTTCTTTGCTTAAGGCTTTTCCTAGTAGATAATTGCATCTTGATTCTTGCAACAGAACAAAAAAGGCGGCTTCAAACTCCACAGCGTTTAGGTTAGTTTGCTCAAGTTTGTGTTTGTTTTCATGCTTCAATGGAAGTATTGAACGATTTTGAACACGTACGAATTTTAATTATAGGTCATAGCTGATGGCTGTGGGATAGGATAGAAGTCTGCCACGACATTTTGGTATGAGACGTGAATAAAGAGATGGCGACTTTACAGTGTTCTGACAAAAAAGTATACACAAATTTGTCCTGAGTATTACATGGGAGACAGACTAGACTACGGCGCCATAACCTTCCTCTCACTCAAACAGCTCTACAGTAAAACGTTTTGGATGACGATGATATTATTCGATTTTTGCTTCGTTCCATACAACATCGTTTTTCTGAAGATATTGAGATAAGAGTTCACATTTAATGTACAGAAGATCCTTGAATTATACTTGCTTCCGTTGCCTTACTGCAATGACCGTGCCCAAGCACGCTGCTGCGACACAGGCGACGCAAGATATGAAAAGTGCCAGACGGAAGCAGTGGTGGCCATTACAAACGAGGCCATCAGAAGGTGACTCTGCGTCCATGACAGTACCAAATATTACATTAAAGAATAGACCACCAAGCGCTGCACTCCATGATAACCATCCCCAATTTTGTCCGCAAGTTGCCTCACTATACAAGATTACCATGACACAGATCACAAAAATAGTCAGTATAACGTATCAAACTCTGGTTTCAAATGAATTTGCGAGTTCAGTAGATCATGGATTGTTCGACCTACCCCCACAACTCTGCCACAATGGTGCCAGCGGTGCCGAAGAACATACCGTAGGCTGCGCCTGCAAGTATGGAGCAAATGATGAGCCACTTCAACGGAGTGACCATACCTGCCAGCTGAGCCAATGCCATGGTGACCGCTGCAATCGGAAGAATGTCGACACGATGGCACCCATAGCGTGCAATAGCCACATCGGTACCAACCGAAGCAATCACTCTGCCGGTATAGCTTGAGATACTGATCAACGCTACATGTAGCGCTCTGACAGAAGCAAGCGGTTTCCTCTTTTCGGCGCCGAAGGCAGCAAGGGCCGATAAGATTGTCAAACTGGACCGGTCAGCCTGCTCGCCTGCGTCGATAGTGGTAATCATGGCCGCAATGGAGTTGATAATCATCAAGCCCGAACCAACAATGCAGAACATGACCACGAAAAACATTTGAACGTCTGGGGTTTTGAAGAAGCGTAATCCGCTGATGTTTGGTCGCTGTCGTCGCCGTCGGACTTGTTGCTCCTGGGATTCTGCCAGAAGTGGTGAAGATTCTGTGTGGTCATGTCCCTGTTCTTGATGACTGTCCTGGATAGTGGGACGGTCATCTACTGGCTGCTTGACCAATCGCAGGCCAAAGACCGAGATCAAGTTGCAAACACCACCAGCAAGGGCAAGGAAGAGAAGAAACCGTGCCGTATCGATCTCCACGCCTGACGAACTGCCGTCGTCATCCTTACCAGGTGCAACAGGTCGCATGAAGAAGGTCTGTGCAATTAACGTCAAGATTGCAGCGGACAAACCAAAGAATGAAACTGGTATACCAACGGCGACGCCACGGGCTTTTGTGAAATTCTTAGCCAACGTAGTGAACGCTGCCATGTAGCCGCAGCCACTACCAGCGCCAGCCAGGAAGAAGGCAAACCCCATGATTAAGAAATGGGTCGGTTCTTGTCCCTGATCAACCCTTTCCTGACCAACCTGGTAACCGATCGACAAGATAGAATAACCCAAGGCAAGCAAAACAGCGGCGACGGCGCTAGTAGGACGAGGTCCTAGTCGGTCAGCTAGCGCTCCGGTCAAAGGACCTACAGCATATATACCACCATCGCCAATGACAGCGATGATGGAAGTCTGTACGTTGGTATATTTGAGGTTGGCAGTGAACGAGGACGAGTAGAGGGAGTATGCATACAAGGAGCCGGCCATGGTCATGCTCAGGCACGCACAGAGAAACGACACTGGTAGCGCCCAGGCTGACCAGCGCGAGGTGGATGAATCCATGGTTGAATGAGAAAGATGGTGGGAATGGGAGATGAGAACCAGGGGACAGAAAAAGGAGAACAAAGGAGTAAAAGAGTGAGGGCGGGTTCCCCGCAAAATGTATTAATACTTTTTGTTGAGCAAGCATGAGTAAAGCAAAGTTTGATGTATCACGAGGTAGGCTTGGGAAAGGGATACAGGACCCTTTCTCTCGGAGGGCAAGACCCGCCACGCATTGGGGCACACTTGTCGTTCTAATGCTGCTATTTTCAATGGTGTTGGGCGAAGTATATCAAGCTTGCTTTACAGAGCTAACGGTCGTTTCCAATCTGCACTTGGGGGGAAGAGGGCAAACATTACGATTGGTTTACGTCCCACAGTCTAGGGGAGAAAAAGACGAGAAGTGGAAGTAGAGTCAGCCTCCAAAAAAAGGATGTGTCAAAAATCGAGTCAAGCAATTCTCATGCATGGTACAATTGACCTTTCGATTCGAGGAATCTAGGAGCCCAGTGACCATCCATACATCGCAGCAGGAACAGCACAAATCACTCCAGCCTAATGTCACAGCGGAGTAATGGCCAAGGCGATGTAATTGGTCAGGACGGCAATAATGAACGGCAGAATTCTCCACTAGGAAGCACTGGAGGTCGAGAGAATATCGCAGCCTCGCAAGAGGCCGACTTTCAGCAGACTGGTCGTGTGAATATGCCACAACGTACAGCACCTGCGCGCCAAACTATCCCTGATCCCGTTCCCAGTAACGACGAGACAGAGGTATCTTACTACTCTTTTAACATGTCAACCATGGTAACATCAACCCTCGACGCATTTGGGTTTTCAGATATTAAGAGTGAAACTCCTTTTCTTCCAATTTGTCCTTTTTTTTTATCTAGGAGTCAACATGCTCGATTTGTTACGAATCATGGACTAACAGTGGACCTCACCGACTTGTTTCGATAAAATGTGGCCATCTATTTGGTGAGAGGTAACCGAAGTGCTAGAGGTTACCATCTAAAGCTGGTCGCCTTTTGGTATTTGTGGCCGCTGTTAACGCAAGATCCAATGAATACTTTGTATCTTTTGATAGTTGTATTGTCAAGTGGATTCAACAACAGCTATCTAGGAGCAATCGTGCCAAATGCCCTTCTTGCAAGTATGTACAAACTCTACGACTGATAGACACCCAAAATATATCGGCATCGACGATTTGCTTCAAGCTTTTTGATTGACTAATAGTCTTCTCCCCATTATATGATGGTACATTATATTATAGCGCATCAACAAAGCGTTCTGATATTAGACGGCTATGGAGTAAGAGTGTAACAGTGCTGGACACAGCGGAGCGAGATGAAGCCCTCAAAAAAGCAAAGAAGGAAGCAGAGCTCCGCATTGCACGCGAACAGGAACTTGTCCAATCGCGTCTAGCATATGAAATGCTTAAGGGAGAAATGTCACAGCTTAAACGCCGGTACGATCATGTGCGAGCTTTAAAGCGCAGGTAAGCCTTTTGGGGGTCCTAATAGAGAGTACAGAGGAGCAAGCAAGGAGAGATCGTTTGCTCACAGACGAAATGCTGATGATTATTTTCACGCAGATACAAATCGACGATTAAGCGCATGCGGCTATCAGACCCTGCCATGGATGCTCTTGCAAGGAGAGTGCATTATGAATACAAGCCAGCACATGTTGTTCGATTAACCACCAAGGTATTTTTTTCTACATGGAACATTGTTACTGCATCAATTCGAATCTACCAACCGTGCTGAAACACTAACCCTTTTTACTTCTCTCAATAAAACTATAGCAGGATGCCTACCAACACATGTCATATAGGCCTTCGGAAGAAGTTCTCGTTTGCAGCCGAGCTCTGGAGAATGGCTCCCATGGCATTTTCAAGATTTCAATGCGTGACTATACCACATCAATGTACTTTCCCTTGGCAGTCCACAGTCGACCCATCAAGGACGTACAATGCTACATAGCAGGCAAAGGCTTATCACCATATGATAACAAAGCTCTTGTCTTGACCACAAGCCTTGATAAGACACTCAAACTCTCGTCGGTTGCTTCCCAGAGTGTTGTAATGACTTACAACATGCAGGCGGCTGGTTGGTCGTGTTGTTGGTCCAGCTCGGACCCATATACCATGTACGCAGCAGTCAAATCGAGTGAATCAGCCATCATGGTGTACGATATTCGATCGACCAAGGGTCATGTCGCAAAATATACCCATCCAGATCTATTAGGACCTTCGCCAATTCACACACTCTGCCATGTTGGATCTCTTGGTGGTCAAAAAGGCCGGGCTGGTCTCGTCTGCGGAAACCTCGAGGGCGTTGTCGTACTGGATCTCGAACAGCTCAGTCGCTTCCACGAGAATGGATCACAAGTAGAACGTAATGCCTCCACGTCTTTCTCAAGAACGATGACTTCTAGTGCTTCTTGCAGCCAGCAATCGAACAGTAGCCAGGCTCTGTCGCAGGAGCTTACGGATCGAGCAGATTGGTCTCGAGGCTCTCCTAGCATGTATCGACTTAAGGAAAGCAGTTGTTGGTCCGTCTCGTACGACCACGACTCGGAACTATGGATGGGTTCATTCCGATTTAAGGATCCTCATCGTCCGACAGAGCACATCGTGGGAACAATTGTCCCCAACAACGAGTATGATACTCCAGAAGATTCTAGGTGGTTGTGGAAGCTCGAGCCACGCACTTCATTTGAAGGCGGCCAACCCTTACGAGGCTTTGGAAGGTCGTGCGTCACAACTCGACAGGATGGGTCCGTTCACGCCATTGCTGGGTCACATAACGAGGTGAGTGTGAGCTTAATTTTTTCCCCTATTTTACATTTACCCACCGAAAAAAATCGAGGTTGATAAGAGAAAGATTAAGAAATTTCTAAGCTTTTTGTTTTTCGGCAAAACGTAAAAATAGATTGTTGTTTATACCGAGACGCAGGAGCCAACAATGACGAGCAACAGCAACAGAAGCGCCAATTTTGCTTCCCGACCGTACACAAACCGTGTTGTGCTGAAATTGCGAGGCGAACAGGCCATCAACCAGCGTCAGCAACAAGGTTCATCCAGTCAAAGTGGTACCGCTGTTGACAGTAGTCTGTTTATCAAAGATGTCAAGGGTATAACTGTGGGGCAATCCGAGTATCTTTGCTCTCTTAGCGATAAGGAAGTGCGCCTCTTCCGCTGGTCCGGCCAAAGCCTAATGCCAAACGACGACGACGACGATGATGATGATGGTGAGGACAGCGATTACGAAAATCTAGAACAGGCAAGGGGCAACAAGGAGACAAGCATGAGGCAAGATGATCGACTACACCGACTGCCTCAGAGAAGGGGTGCGGAAGAAGACGGAGGACAAGACAGGATACCATTACTGAATGTCGAAGCTGCAGGCGCCAGGCGGCAAGAGGATCGACGGCAAGCCCAGCATGAACAGGGACGACAGCAACACGAGGTCATTGTCCTTGACGGGGACGACGCCACCGAAGAGAGCAATGGTGAGGAGTCCTCGACACAAGCAAGTGAGACAGACGAGGCTGAGGATGAGGAGGAGGAAGAGGATGAGGATGACCCCGAGGAATATTACGAAGAATGGAATGGTTTCGACGATCCTTACGACTACGATACCTGGCTTGACATTGTCTACGAGCAAATGGCTAATGACGCTTACTATTACTATTAACGTGGTAGCACAGTCTTTGAGTCATTATCTTAAAACATGTGTGCATATTCTTCCTGTACTTTGGTTCAGCTTGTGGAATGTGTTTGAGTGTGTGCAGTAGGGTTGTGTGTGAGGAGGAACCACCAAACAACGTGTATGTGTTGGACACAACATGAGATGAAAAGGGACTTGGGTTATCAGTGGGTGATAAGATTATTTTGGCCTGAGTGACGAAAGAATGAAGTCTCAGCGGTCAAACTGGGACCTAATAAAAGGGTGCTCTTCTCCCATTCTCCCACCCATCATTTCAACCATCAACTACTCTTCCCCATTCCACCTCATCATCATGTCGTCTCTTTCGCCCTCTGCCAATAGTCCTGCCGAGCACCGTGAGGCCTATCACCCTCACACCCGATCGACTCTTGTAAGCCTTCTTTTTTTCTTGCCCTTTGGTTGTCCCTCTTCCAGGGCTTTGATTTTCGTGTATTTTTTTATGGTGTGAGAGAATATTCCCTCTTCATGTCTTCAGTCACTTATGGATTCAACACATCGAAGACAAGGCACAGCAAGAGAGGCTATCAGCAAGCAGCACAACTCGCCGTGACATGGTCGACTCTTCAGGCGTGATGGACTTGAGTGGCGTGAGAATATCATGATTCTGATGAAGCAACACGATTCGACTTGATCATCGCACAGAAAAAAGGGCGTGTATAATGCGAACACAAAGGACACTGGCCCCTCCCCCTTTTCCCTACTTCCAAAGTGAGGAAAGCACACAATGATATTGTCGGGAAAGAGGAAAACGTCATCTAGTACTCTGTTTTCCGAAAAGAAATGGCTTTCGCTTCACTAGCATTAATACCCAAAAGGAGGCTGACAAAGCTGCGAGTACTAGTTGGCCAGGAGTGTGCGGAGGGGAGTGAAACACATGTCCTTGCTGTATCTGAAAACAGAAACTGGGGTACTCGATAACCTCGGAGTAGAAGAGACACGACCAGGGAAGGATCGGAGGTTACGAGATGATGAAGATCATCACGGAGAAAAAGGAAGAGAGAGAGAGAGAGAGAGAGAGAGAGAGAGAGAGAGAGAG
>JAAAIY010000305.1:0-34895 GCA_016098105.1 Actinomortierella wolfii
GGGAGTCTGTCGAAAAGAGCGTAGAAGACTCAGCATGGTGGTATCGCAAGGCGGCTCAGAGAGGGAACACCACGGCACAGCTCATGCTTGGGGAAATGTATGAGAATGGTAAGGGTGTGGATGTGAGCAATGCCGAAGCTGCAATATGGTATCGCAATGCAGCCGTCCATGGTGTTGCCAAAGCCCAGCTCAGACTGGGTATGATGTATGAAGAGGGCCGTGGCGTACAGCAGGATGGTGTAGAAGCCGTCAAATGGTACCTCATGGCAGCAGACCAAGGACAGAGTGATGCACAGGTCACAATGGGAATACGGTACTCTCTTGGCCAAGGAGTTGATCAGAGTGATGTAGAGGCGGTCAAATGGCTTACCAAGGCAGAAGCACAAGGGAATGCAAATGCACAGAGCATTCTTGGGATGCTGTACCAAGCAGGACAATGTGTCAAACAGAGTGATATCGAGGCGGTTCAGTGGTACGCCAAGGCAGCAGAGAGAGGGAACGCAGACGCACAGAACTACCTTGGGTGGATGTACAAACAAGGACGAGGCGTCGAGCAGAATTATGCCGAAGCAGTCAAGTGGTTTACCTATGCAGCTAACAATGGAGTTGCAGCCGCACAGAAAGGCCTTGCATGGATGTACCAATTTGGACTAGGTGTCGAGCAGAATGATGTTGAGGCAGCCAGGCGGTACACCATAGCAGCAGAACATGGGTATGCTGACGCATAGAACATTCTCGGAGAGATGTACCAAGAAGGACGAGGCGTCGAGCAGAGTGATATCGAAGCAGTCAAGTGGTACACCAAGGCAGCAGAACAAGGAGATGCAGAAGCACAGAACAACCTCGCGTTGATGTACCAAAAAGGACGAGGCGTCGAGCAGAGTGATTTTGAAGCGGTCAAGTGGTATACCAAGGCAGCTGAACAAGGGTATGGAGCTGCACAGTGTAACCTTGGGTTGATGTACCGAAGAGGAGACGGTGTCAAGCAGAGTGATGTCGAAGCTGCCAAGTGGTTCGCCAAAGCAGCAGAGCAAGGGATGGCACATGCACAAAACGTCCTTGGGGTGATATACCAAAAAGGATACGGCGTCGAGCAGAGTGATGTCGAAGCGGTCAAGTGGTTCACCAAGGCAGCAGAACAAGGAATGGCACATGCACAGAACGCTCTTGGGATGATGTACCAAAGAGGACAGGGCGTCGAGCAGAGTGATATTGAAGCAGTCAAATGGCTCTCCATGGCTGCAGAACAAGGAGATGCAGCTGCACAAAACTGCCTTGGGTTGATATACGACCCAGGACAAAGTATCAAGCGGAATTATGTCGAGGCAGTTAAATGGTACTTTATGGCAGCAGAACAGGGTCTGCAGATGCACAGTACAACCTTGGGTCAATGTACATAGAAGGACGAGGCGTCGAACAGAGTGATGTTGAAGCAGTCAAGTGGTATACCAAGGCAGCAAAGCAAGGAGATGTAGACGCTCAGTACGATCTTGGGAAGTTGTACCAAAGAGGACAAGGCGTTGAACAGAGTGATATCGAAGCAGTCAAGTGGTTTACCAAGGCAGCAGAACAAGGGAATGCATTTGCACAGAGAAACCTTAGATGGATTTACGAAAAAGGACGAGGCATCGAGCAGAGTGGAGTTGAAACGGTCAATAGTACATCAAAGTAATGAAATGTTGTAAGATGCACCTAGTTTAATGTCAGCGTCTCACTCGTGCTGCCAAATGAACATGCAGTAATAAACATCCAGCATTTGTACCGTACCTGAGATTTCTGAATAACGTTGTAATATCTTAATTGTTGCTGTTTCGAATTCTATTGAAATGACCAAATAGTGTAGATACATTAACTACATGGATGCCATCAGTATGACGATTATGAGAGAGGGAATTATGATTATCTATCCTTTCCCAATATCCTACCCACATTTACCACTTCAGACAGGTCACTCTTTCGAACATTGTTATGCTATAATGTCATGCGATTATATACACAAATGTTATTGCACAGACGTGTTTCTAGTAAAATATATCTCGTACCTTTATCTCTTCAAAATGTCCTAATAAACCTACGTTTTACACAGATGAAGGTAGACTTCTCGCTGCTGTCTTTCCCTTAGCTTAATATTTGAACCCTTCCTTAAAAACCAACTATTCCACGCCTAGCAACTCTTGATTGTTGATGAGAATGCATCAGTCTTTCCCGACAATATGAGGAGCGTATTCGAATTCACCATAATCCCGAACACATCGTGCCATTGTAATTCAACATATACTCAAGGATGTCAATACTCAGAGCATCAAGATTCAAATTGAACTCTCTGTATTAGAATCGCGAACGCGGAGACAGTAGTGCCCTTGACTGTCAGCACAGGTTGGGGTTATGACTAGAACCGAGAATACATATGCGTCATGCAAATAAAAAAGTGGATGACGGGAGTAATAAGAAAAGGAGGCAAAGGAGTGACAATTAAACATAAGACACCCAAAACACATCTGCTCCGTCAGAGAAAGGAAAGCTTGTTGACATCATAGAAGCTGTCGGTTGAGAGGATCTAATCTACGAACATGCTACTGTACTGTTTAATGCTCCTCCCACCTTCCTACAATGTATTATCTTCAGGCTGCTCTCGCTTGACCATATACTATCACGTCAGCTAATTACGTTGGTCAGGTAAACCAGGATTGGCTCCAGAATTTCAACTAACCGAGTCAACTTAGGTTGAGTTAGAATCATTATACAAAAAAAACCCGGCTTTAGCAAGCACCATTATCCTTCCAGGCTCCCCACTCGGTATTCTGGGGCGGTTCGGCTTGGCTCCACCACTTATTGGTCCAGAGATGACCATTGTAGGTGACCTTGGTATTTGGCTGTGCATAAGTGGTCGTTGCCTTCCATTCGGCGACTCCACGACAAATGCAAGCACTGCTCGAGCAATGGATCTGGTTGAGGACGTCCAACAGCTCGTCGTTATAATCCATCTGGGCCTCCCACATGAATAAGCCCTTCAATCCATGGTCACGAGCAAAATCAACTTTGAGCGACATGGACGTCAAGTCATCATACGAGATGTACATCTTGTCCGACTCGCGGAACAACCATGGTGTCTTGGTGTTGTTGTCCCAGTACCGCTTCCAGCCAGCAACGGGTGTCTCGAGATCTTGACCGTTGGGCAGGATCAACTCACGGATCTCTCCCCAGTTCCAGAATCCCCAAAACTGGGGGCCCTCATCACACAGTGGGTAGGTGGCATTCGAGTCGGATGGACCTCCCTTGGGTGCAATGCCCGTGTGTGGTGCATACTGAGTGATGGGGTCTCGGGTGTTCATATCAACGGTTGCTGTGAAGGCTCGGCCGTAGAACGGTGTGCCGAGGGCAATCATGTGCTTGGGCCATCCTGCCGAAGTCCACGTTTCGATGGCTTGAGCGGCCGAGAAGGGGTCGCCAGGTGCCTCTGGGTTGTACAGCGGAGCATTAGGTCCTGTCGAAGAACTCCATGGTCCATGAACATCGTACACCATGATATTGACCCAGTCAAAGACGGGCACGAACGCACTAATGTCTGTCAAGGGGTTGCCGTTCTCATCTGCCCAGGGAAAGATGGACACTGCTGAGGTGATTGTCTTGTGGTTGTTGGGGAACTCGAGATCCATCTGTGCACGTGTCTCCTGCAGCAAGAGCAAGTAGTTGGCCGTATCCTGAGGTGAGAATGTGTTACAGATCGCGCCAGGCTTTCCTGGGAATTCCCAATCAATATCAAGGCCCTATGATACGTAATATGGATGTCCAAGGTCGGAAAAAATAATAGTTTCTAGTTGTGTTAATAGCACTCTTATTTTCTCCTCCAGTACATAACATATTCCAGATATTTTTGACTTTTTTTTTCTTTCATTCTTTCCGTACATCCATGTTCCAACCGTTAGGGATCGGAGCATCATCCCCAAGAGTATTGGGGCGCAAAAAGACCATGGCGCTCTCCACCCACTTTTTGCGGAGCACAGGATCGGTTGCTACCTCTGAAAAGGTTTGCGATCCGTACCAACCGCCAATGGAGAAGATGATCTTGACACCATGTTGCTTGCCTCGTCGAACCAACTCTTTGATCTTGGGTCCTTCCACAGCATAGTCGACGTAGATTGTGTATGGATCTGGTGCGCCTTTCCACATGTAGCCGAAAGCGCTATAGGATTTTTAATAAAAAGTAGAATAGAAAATCGAGTCAAGTTATTCTTTGATGAAATAATAAGCAGGAAACCTCAAGCTCTATCAAAAAAGACGTACTAGTTAATGTGAGTGTATTTGGTGAAGTCGAGCTTGTCGATGGGGAAGCCATGTAGAGGCTCAAAATAGCCAATGACGGCTTTCTCGGTGTCATTGACTGCCCGTTTCATGGTCGGAGCAGCTAATGCCACAGCCGCACTTAGCGCGGCAAGCATCAATGTGGTAAGTTTCATGGCAAGATTTAGAGAAGGGAAATAAGGACTAGGGGAGAGTGAAAGAAAAAAAGAAAGAAAAAGAAAAATGTTAGTGGAGGAACGACGGTTGAATTTGATCAAGGATGTAACGGTTGTGCATTTTATAAGTTTCCGTAACAAGTATAGTAAGAGTCGAAGAGGGAGAAACTGAAAAATAAACCGCCAAAACCTGCCATGCACGATTATCACTAACTAGGCGCATGTTTGTTGTTTCTTTTGATACAATACTGCTATTTTTTCTCCATGTTTTTTTCACCAGGGGTTTCCTTTTGGCTACACATACATATTCTTTGTCCATGGGTCATCTAACCTTCAACTGCGCAAAAAAAAAACAATACTCCTTTCCTAAGGTAATTTCGACCGCATTTGTTTTTTTTGTGGAATGCAGGCCAAATGGATACCTGGAATACCTGAACACAATCAGAGCTCCATCGCAAACTACCTTCCTTCTCCATCCAATCAGACGTTGGAGAAGTGATCGAGCGTAACGCCAAGAGTTACACATTTTTTTCTCCCTGTCCTGGCACGTAGTGGGAGGAGCAACCATCCTTATAATGTCCACGAGAATTTTCATGCACAACGTAATAACGTAGAAAGACGACTAAAGTTCCCTTTTTATGTCATCCGTGAAAGAAAAGAGTAACTCAGCCACACACCCAACCGTTGAGTTTTTTTTTCATTTCAACAACTTTAAGCCAGACGCGAACACACTTTGTCTCTCCCTGTTTGTTTCGCGTGTTCGCAGCAGTTTATTGTTTGATAAACCGTTGCCAAATTGCAAAGTAGAACCTTATATGAGATTACGCTTCGCTTCCAAAGGAACATGGTTATTACTGTTATTGTTGTTAGTGTTAATGCCTGGAGAACTTATGAGTGAAAAACAAAAGCAGGCTAGATAGAAAATAAGGCTGTATTAAAAAACATTCTTCAGGAGATCAAAGAATAACACAGGCAGCCCACATGAGGTGATGATGCAGGAAGGGAAAATAAAGCTTCATGCGCTGAAAAGGAAGCCGGTGTCTCTGGAACAACATTGATGCAACCATGCTGTTTAGTCTAGAAAATGGTAACCGCAGGCTGTTGGTGACCCTTTATTGATCTTTTACCAAAGCTTTACATGCCATAAAATTGGATGATCTGACTGCTTGCTTGCAAGGCACAGAGATTCCAACAACTCACAAAAACCGTGAGCAGTCAGTCATTTCACGCCTTGTTGCACCTCAACTAAACACAAAATTAAAAAACTGTAACCCCCTACAACCCATCACAATACAAACAATATAAAAGAAGCTATCCATGTCTACTAAAGTGCACAAGGAATTTTTTTCTAATGTTTTCAGCATTTTTATTTTTTTAGTTGGTAATGTAAAGTACATGGAAAAACAGGTAAAGTACGAACAAAAAAAAACAGGGTGGAGGATACTACAAGATAGAGAGGAGTGTGATGCAGGATTGTCTGATGTAAGAGAAGGGAGAAAAAAAGAGAGGAGAGTGTTGCATACAGATATCAAGTGGTTAAATTGTTAGAACAAGTGAAAAGAGATTCTTGTTAATGACTCGAAAGATGCTTCTGGAGGAGATTGGCCGCCGCTGACAGTCGGCCTTGAGGCTGTTGCTTGGGAGGTGGCGATAGAGAAGATTGGTGTGAGGACTGGCGTTGGTGCTCCTTCTGCGTTGCGGGCGTTGCGGGCTGCGTGGCCTCAGGAGTCGTGGAAGAAGATCTTGATCCAAGATACCCGTACTCCGCCAGGGTTGCTGTCGCTGTCGATAAGGCACGCTGCACGGTGCTAGCCGACATGCCATAGAGCGACTGGATCTGGTACTGCACACTTGAGCGTGACCATCCACCAATACCTGGAGCTGAAGACCGTGCTTCTTGTGCCTGTGGTTGTTGCTGCTGCTGACCCTGAGGCGACTGGGATGTAACAGGGGCAGCACTACGCGGTGATTGGCTGGTGGCGACAACCCCAAAGTCTGCATCCTTTTTCTCACGCTCATTCTGCATGATAGCATGAGGTCCAAAGCAGTCTTCAGATTCTTCGAGAATATCCTTCATGTCCTTCTCATGCGAAATGCGTTGCTTGGCCAAATCAGCTTCCAAAGCCATGCGTTCCTCTTCGGCCTCTGTTGCCTTGACCAGCTCATCCAACTTGTTGAACAGCGACTTGCGTGTTCGCATAAGAGGTGATCGGTGGCGGTTGTTGTGACGATGGGTGTCCTCTTCTTCTTCAGAAGATGAAGATGATGAAGGGCATGTCACCCTCCGTCCGTCTTGCATCATTATTATCGGTGTTTCCTTACGGCATCCTGGTGTGGCGCCATTCACGACCAATGTGGGGTATAATTGCGACTCGCCATCGGAATTGGCAGCCGAGTGGCATCGCGATGATTGGTTCGAGCCGTGATGTGCCATGGTTCGAGAACCGAAATGGTAGTTGTAGTGGTTGTTGTTATTGTTATACGGCACCTGTTTGAGTGTTGTGAACCGCGCTGGCATAGGACTCGCATTGGCCATCGAACACTCGTCATTCGACTTTTTGGCAGCCAGATTGGCCATCTTTTCCGCCATGAGGAGATCCGACAGCAACGACTGGCGGCGCTCAGCCACCAAGGGATGGTTATTCGGGTTCAGATGTTGCTGCTGCTGCTGCTGCTTCTTGGACGCGGATGTCAAAGTGGCCATGTCGTCGACAATATCATCGTCTTCACATTCATCATCGCCTTCATTACCGGCCTTGTCCACGCGAAGAGAAGGGATTCGATGCTGCGGCTGCGGCTGGCGGTGTTGGCGACCATGAGCAATCGTCTCCGAAAGCTTGCGGTAATTGGCTACCAAGATATCCTCTTCATTGTCCTCATCCTCAAAGTCGTCTTCGTCTTCATCTTCGCTGTCATCGGAGACGAAGAACTTTGGCCTTGAGGTGACTTTCGGTGCAGGTGCAGGCGAAGGGGTAGTCGATTGCGTCACTGCAGCCGAAGCATGCAGAGAGCGGACAGATATCGAGGAGCGAGGCAGCGACGACAATGGCAACGTCGGAGGCTGAGAGAGCGTCATCTCCTTGGGAGACATGGGCGCCGCAGACTTTAGCACATTCATTGTTGGGCCTGAGGGGGACGAGAGCTTTGCACTGTGTGCGGCAAGGCGTCGGGCTACTGGAGTGCGCATACACAATGGGCCATCATCATCGTCGTCAGAGTTGTCCAGGTCTCTATCCCTGCCACAGTCACTGCTGCTGTGATGCGTACGCGAGTGAGACATTTGTGCATGCGCCGTAGCGTCGTCAAAGACCGACTCGAGCAATCGACTCAAATCTTGAGTAGAGCGCGGCAGCTCACGGCTGTGAGCATTATTGGCAGCCATGGGTATCCGTGGAGACTGCAACGATGTCCGCCGCCGCGGAGAAGGTGAAGATGGCGCCATTGGCTGACCCGACGACGTGCGAGCAACCACGGGCATGCCTTGTGAGGACGCTTGGTGTCGTTTGACTGCAGGGGAGTAGACAGGATGGGTAGGGTGATGATGGTGGTGATGATAGTGAGGGACAGCTTCACAGTTTTGGTGTTGTTGTTGCTGTTGCTGCTGCATGATCCGCTGTCGCTCACGGTCAAGGTCGTACTCTGTGTCTACCAGAGGGGACTCCTCGCGATGCCAGAGATGGAACTGGTGCCAGTAGTCAGTCATTGTATCGAGACGGATGGCAGCCTGGCTCGTGAAGGCGATACTGTTCTTTGCATGCGCGAGTGCTGAAGTGACAAAAAAAAGTAGAGGGGCAAAATGAATGAGTGAAACTGGATGTGAATGGAACAAGATGGCAATGCACTGGAAATAATAAAGATGTGGGGGGAAGGGAGGAAAGGAGAAAGGGACCGTTTTGCTCGTTGGGAAAAGAAGAAAAAGAAAAGCGGTCGGTCAAGTAGAGAAAGGGGAAGGGGGAGGGAGGAAGATAGAGAGAAAGAGAGAGGAAAGACTCGGGATGGTGAAAACAAACTCAGTGCGTGCACGCGCCAAATGGACTGAGCATTTTGTGCTCCAAGGTGCAAAAAATATACTCATTTCCTCTTTCACTCTCTCACTTTCTTGTTTGCTCTTTCGCTTGGTACCTCGCCAATAGAACATGAGGAGAGAGCATTAACACAATATAATGGAGGGAGGGACAGACAGAGACACAAAGGAGGTGTGCATGCCAAAAAGGAGATGGCCGGTCAAAGGAATGGGAGACCGATAACGAGGGAGGTTGACCTGCCTAGTCAATTGCAGGCGCATAAGCGATCCATCCATCCATCCGTGAAAGAACAGGGTAGAATAGGGGGCAGTAACAGTTATGGAAGGGATGGCATGGGTTGATTCGCTGGGTGGGTATCAATACACATCCATGATCAATGAAATGCTTCACTCCTGCTCCCAAGGAAGACATGTTTGCTTTGTTCATCGTGCTCATGAATCGATAACGGAGCGGAGAAGAAATACAGTGTGTGGATGATAGACAACCAAACCACCCACTAATCCAACCCAACCCAACAATGGTCAATAACAGGAGCACACATTTTGACTTTTTGTCAAAAAGAAAAACAAATGTAAAATTGTCAACGCTCCGCTCCAACTTTGTACTGTTTGTTGTTGAACAAGGACGAGCTCGATAGTATTGTATATGATGATGCCCCCAATAGTCTCGCTGAAATGTGCTCTAGGCCATCTTTTTTTTAAACAGTTCCCAGAGAAAGCTCAGGCAAAGATATACATGTATATATTCAGTCTTCGTACTCATGGAGAGATTTGAAATACAAGAGAGAATGTGGGCAAAAGAATAAAACAAAAAAAAAAAATAACAAGTCCAGGTGGTGGGGTCGAGACAATTTATATGTGGGATAAAAGGCAGTGTATATGTGTGGATGGCACACACACCACAGGGTACGTGAATGACTCCATTTATCACACCAGAGGTACAGCTGAATAGCGAACCAAATCGCGAACATGTGTGTCCAATCCTTTGCCAAGATAGGGCAGGGCCCTAATGCGCCATCCATGCAAGACATGCACAAAGAGAAAGAATGGCTTATCAAAAGGAAAAGGAAGAGGCCGGGAGGAGAATGAGAAACAATTTTAGGGGATCGCCTTTTGCTCTTTGCAAAGATGCCTATTCCCTTTTCTTTTTTTTTTCTCCCTCGAGCGCAACACATTAGAGTGGATGGACTCATCGATAGGGGAGAAAGAAAGAGAGAGAGAGTGTGTGTGTACGTGTGTGGGAGAATATAGGATAAATGAGCTTCGCCATGACAATCAAAAATGCCATCAGAATTGGGCTGGACTTGGGCTGGGCTGGGTTGGGGTTTCTCTTTAGATTTTTTTGGTTCAGATGCACTGGCCTCCAGAGGCCCTATCAGACCCCTTTCATTTCTCACTGATAAACAAAGGCGCTAAGATAGTGCTGTGCGCCCATGCACTTGACAACAAAGCAGCTCGCTCTCCTCGTCCATGACGCCAGGGTGCCCAACTCGCTCGCTCTCCACCGCCACTCGTTCGCACGATGTATTGTATGCTCTTTGATAAACGGCCATATAATTGATACTCGTATAAAAGATAGCCCAACAAACCCCAAGTGCATTCGGGAAAAAAAAGGGTGTCGATTTTGTTTTATCTCCAACTCAACGGAGAAAGAACAAATGGAACATTGGCTCCCCTTCCTTATCTCCGCTTCCCTTACCCTCGACCCGTCTGCCTGCCTGCTCTCACACAGCTTTCACCCTTACCATGCAGTCTCGCCTATTCATTGGCGGTTTAAAACATGGTTAAGAGAGAAAAGCAAGTGCAGTGCACAGAATATCCAGATAAACCGATACCTTTTCTCTCTACTACACTCTATTTACAATACAGGTGAATCAGGTTCCTCAATGTGTGCGTTTTCTACCCCCTGTGTCTTTTTCTTTTTTTTCTGTGCAAAAAAAACAAGTTGCATGTGTAAACTCTAGACCCAATGACCCAAATGCTTGCAAGAAACAAGAGCCTTATATCGCCATCCATCCCTATAGACAGAAAATACATCCCAATAATAACAATAATGCAGCCCAACCTTTCGGTCTTGGCGTGTATTTGCTTCGCCTCTCATGCACCTACACCATAAAATATACTCCCGGTGTCAACAAAACGGGATACCGGCATGCCGAATATGAATTGGGATTTTTTGGGGGAGAGGCGCCATTGTAAAATCACCAAGAGAACCCTCCATGCTCAAAAGACCAACCAAACAAGTGGCAATCCTTTTTGGTAGTCTACACACGCACAGTACATGAGAGTGAGAAAGGGAAGAGAGAAAGAGGGACAGGAGAATGGTGCTGAAGGGGGAAAGATGGAGAGTGACAACGATGGGAGACGGAGGTGTGGGGGAAGAATCTTATTTTCAGAGTAAGCAATCAAAATTGTTTTCTTCTTACCTTTCCAAAACACTCCTGTGGCCTGTTCTTTTGTGGTGGTAGTGGTGGTGGTTGCTGCTGAAGTTTGATCTACTGATGTAGTAGGGGATTTTGAAGCGTTGGGAAATGCAGGTGACGTGGAATTGGGTGTAGAAGTAGTGCTGCTGCTGGTGGTTGCAGTAATGACAACGTTGGTGGTTGTGGAAGTGGATGCAGTAGGTTGTAGACAGATTGAAGAGGAAGGGGCAGCAGCAGCAGGTAGAGTGGAAGGCGATGAAGTAGCAGATAAAGGAGAAGAGGAGGCCCTGATGTTGGTTTTGGGGTTGGTGGTAGTAGGAGTAGTAGAAGCTGCAGTCGAATGAGAATCAGAATCTGAGGGATAGAGTGTGCAGAACAAAAAGAAGGAAAAATGGTTGGTCAATAGGAGAAAATGAATGAAAGAGGCAAATAGGATGGATGTGGGGTTTGTGGGAGACTCGGTTTATCCAGAGCAGGGCTGTGTGCATCAACGGACGTCCACAAGTCTAGAGTGGACTCTCACCCACTATTTTTGTAGCACGGATATTTTATACCGGTGACAAAATGAAGGGGGAGGTCCAAGGTGCCTCAAGCTTGCAACGTTGTCGCTTCAACCTCTCTAATGTCATCCTTGATAAACAAGTGTTCCTCCGTACAGACTTGCTAGCTAGCAAGAAGGCACAGAGGATGGCTAAAGAACTAACCTCCTTAGCATTGCTCCAAGATGACACCGATCAAATAGTGTGCGCCAAGACACGCTCTCTAGTCCCCTGCCTCTATGATATATACCCACTATTTCTCTCCCCCACAATTTCTTGGGTGTTTCTTTTGTTGTTGCCTGTAGGCCCAAAAGTGCTCTCATGGTCATGCTTTTTACCTGTTGGAGAAACCCTCTTGACAGTCCTTCGCAGTCCGTGTGACGACGAGTTATTATTCGCAGCCAATGGCGTTGATGCTGTCGGCCGTTGGTGTTGGTGTTGCTCGTACTGTTGTTGTTGTTGGTGCTGCTGCTGCTGATGATGATACTGCTGGGGACGCAAGGTCGGTGAAGAGGCTGGGCTCGAGCTCACAGGAGTTGAAAAAGGTGAACGCAGGGTTCGGCTGGCAAATTCAGAGATGGGTGACCGTCCAGAACCAGTGCGACGACCAATGCTACCCCCTCCATTACTAATACTCAAGCTGTTGCTGCTTTGGTTGGAGTGGTTTGTTGAAAAGGGCGTAGCATTATGCAACGAGGAAGGAGGCTGTAGCGCAAGCGAGAGTGATAACGGCGTTGGCATGATGGTGTATATGTGCGTAATATGCGTGTGGATGTGTAAATGTGTATGTCAAACTAGTGTGGGAGTGCTTTTTCAGAGTGAGGGGGGTGGGAAAGTAAACGCTTCAACTACGGAATCGATGACCGAGGTGTGTGTTGAAACCGCGTTTGAACGTGTCTAGTAGTAGCTGTTTGAATGTGTAGTCAAGAGAAATATGCGAATATGCGTGGGTTGTACTACCAAAGGAAAAGGGGGATATGAAACTGTGAGTGGGAAAAGCCAAGGGGTGATAGGAGAAATTAGTGATGCTGATGATGGTGCAATAAAATGCAAAACAATGCCGTTTGGTGTAATGAGTAGATTAGATGTTAGGTATTAGGGTAGAGAAGATGTTGATGCAAAAGATCGAGAATAACCCGGCATTGCATTAAAAAAAAGGGGGAAGGGTTAGGCTGTCACTTTTTGAAATTAATGGGGGAAGCCCGAGAGAATGAGAGAGAGCTCCAACAGAAAAAAAAATGGACTTTTGGGGACAGCAAACCTATGGGGAAGGAACGCTGCAACTTCATTGGCTGGCGATAACAGAACTGCACGTACACCCCCTTCCCAACAACCTCGTTTTCGTCAAGGATACCTCCTTGACATCGGAGAGATTCCTATTGTGGACATCGCGTGGGAAAAAAGCCCCACGCTCTCCTCCTCTCTCCCTCTCTCCACGTACTCCCTACTGTCGCGTGCTCTCCTCTCACTGCTGCACGCGACGCATGACATCCAACCCTCCATGTCCGAACCCGCTCATTGCTCCATTTTGGAAAAAAGAAGGGTTCCAGATTATCTCCGCTTCAAAAAAAAAAGTCTTCGAAACCCCGATGTTCAAGACCATCGGTCAAACTTCCGGCTCTCACAAAAAAGAGTGATGCCTTGCATGGTGGACAGATGTCAAGCTACCGTCTTATATTACTATAACAATATATTTTATTTATATTTTATTTTACCATTCATCATTCATCGGTCCTCCTCATAGCGCCTTCGGGCAATCTCTTTGGCCGTCTCAGCATAGCCACGAGTATGCTGGTCACCTTTGAGCAGCACGCCGGCACCGATGCCGACTCCGCGACTATACGATATAGCTTCCACGGGCACTGTAATGCCGCCACCGTCCTTACCCAATCCCTGTCCTTCTTTCCATCCCATCGATTTCAACAGACGGTTGCCAATATTGTCCTCCTTAAGTCCATCCTTCGTCGGCTGTTCAGGGACAATGGCAGTGGTAATCGATGATGACGACGACGACGACGACGACGATAGGCCCATACCGCGGTTTCCACGAGAATTGGCTGCACCGCCGTGGCGAGGTGGATAAGGATTATCAGGCTGCCCATAAACCATACGACGCTCGGCGGCTCGGTCGCGGTATTTCGGTTCGCCTCCTTCCTCTCCTTTTTCATGGGCACCTGACGAGCCATTGATGCTTTTGCCCGTGGCCAAGTCCACGCCTCGCTTCGTGCGTGTCTTGATAAGAGCTGTGCGGATTGCACCCTTGTCTTGGAGGTTCTTTTTGTGCAATTCCGACAACTCTTGATGCTTCTTGAGCTCTGGCAATCCTTTGAACCGTCTCTGGCACAACATGCACGCCATCAACTCCACATCCTCAAGCTCGTCAGGATCATAATTGTCCGTGTCAACCACCACCTCGTCTGTTGACGCTTGTGCTGCAGTTGGAGTCTCATCATGGCTTGGTTGTGCACGTTGCGGATGGCCATGATCAGTCGATGGAGCTGATCCGGTACTGACACTGGCAGGTGTTTCGGATTCCTCCATTTTAAGCTCCACCTGCTTTGTGTTCCATTTTTGGAGCTGGATGGAGATCTGGAAATGGAAGGGAAGGGTAAAAGGAGAACGACAGAGTGTATACGCGGCAATCGAGAAATATGGTCGAATAAGGAGGGAGATGTGTGGTAATTCCCATTGTTCTCATTGCACGTTAGTTCTCAAATGAATGAAATATCGTGTTGCCTCCAGTGAACTTGGTTTTTGATTTTTTGCATTGCTCTTTTGAGTGCGGGTGCGCGCCGATAAAAAAAAAAATCAAGCACGACTTGGCCCATGATTTTGCGAGAATAATAATAATAAAAAGAAGATGGATAGTGGGGAGGGAGATTCCGTTTCAAGCTAGCCCCGAGGTTCGTGATCTTACCTTTTTCGTGCCAAAATGAGCTGCTTCCTTTTTTCTCTTCTTTTCTTCTGCTTTGGCAAGTTGTTCTGCCGCTTGTGCAGCAGCGATGCCCTCCAAGTGAGCCTTGTCCACCTTGGCCGCTGTAGGCACGGCGGGCAAATCCTGTACAGGTGGATTATTAACACGTGGCTGTGATTGCTGCTGATGGGCCTGTGCAGAATCGATAGGCGTAGCTGCCGCCGACAAATGTGCTACAAGATATCAAGAGAGATATTAGCGATAAGAATCAAACATATGGCATGCTTATCATAACAAGGGCAACTATCTTTTACCTTGTGAATTCAAGAGTGCAGCACCATACTCTGCTGCGGAAAAGGGTGTCATCTGAACCTGATCGTCCCAGTACATCATGGGTCGACCTTCTTTGCCCATAGGAATAACCCATCGAGCCCCTTCCATGGCAGGGTAAAATGAATCGGGATGAGCAAAATACAATCCAACTGTTTTTGATAACACCTTGAATGTCGCTCCTGCTCTCTGCAGAACCATAACTGCTCCCTACATCACATATTTTTTGTAAAGACAAAGTTTGCAATATATAAATATTGGTGTATCAAATACGACATTGGCAAAAAAAGGCACTAGCAGCTTACTTACCTCCACAGTTGGATACTCAATAAAGCCAAATCCACAGCTTGACCGCGAGCGTTGATCTCGTGCTAAAAATATCCTAAGCGGCAACAATTGCACGCCACCTAGTTCGCAAAATGCTTCCCAAAGCGTAGTCTCCGTGGCCGTCGTCGGTAGGTCAATGGCGACAAGTAGGCTGTTGGGCATCTGTCCAATATCTCGACTTCCATCGTTTTGAGGTGCTGAATGGTGGCTGCCTCGAGTTCCTTGATATTGCGGCTGTGATTGTTCCATTGGCCGGGGTTGCTGCTGATGACCGCCTGCTGAAATAGGTGTCATTCACCGATATTTCATGTTTTGACATGAAGAGAATAAATATGGAGGAATACGACATCCGAGATGCGGGGCGACATGAAAAGTTCATCGTGTATGTGTGTGTATGTAGAAGAACGTAGGGGTGCGTCAGCTATCATGATTTCCCAGGAGTCAGGACACAAAACGCGCACTAGTCGCGATAAGAGCCAGACTCAAGTTAACAGAAAGGGTGACGAGCCAAGAAGAGAACAAAATTGTGGAAGAACAAACAAAAAGGAGCGTTTGCTCTTGCCAAGATGAATCAAACCTTGAATACTTGTATGACACTGCCAACACGCCTGTGAGTATTGGTCGTTGTGAGCTCCACACTACATATATCCATCAAAAGATAAAATAGGTGAGAAGGATGATATAAGAATCTCTGTCATGCCAATACGCTCCAATCAAAGAAGACAGGGGGTTATGAGTAATTACCATCATGCAAATCCGAGAGGCGCCATTGTTGGGTCCACGAGGATGGTGATATGAGGCACGGATGTGCACGCCTCCGATGGTCAAAGCTGAGCGGGATCTTGTCATGAAATCCTCTGCGTCCTTTATGGTTGCAAAGCGAACATAAGCCAATCCTTTAGATTCACCTATCATTATGAAAAAAGAGAAATACAAGAACAGCCTAACGTTCAGAAGAGATGCAAATGAAGATCGCCCTAGTACTACATGCTCACGAGTTAGCAGACTGTTTTACCTGGTCGCCTATCACCGGTGATATGAACTTGATCAATAGCTGACGAAAATGGTCGAATGGCATCCGTGATCTAGTTAAAGAACAACGATAGTAAATGTGAAGAGAGAATGGTGGTGTAAATATACACAAATTACGTCCTCCTTCAATATACAAAAAGAAATTAAAAACAGAAAGCATGGCACTCCTCTTTAACATACATCGTATTCTTGGCAAAACGGAGGCACACCGCTCAGCATCACTTCGATTTGGGGTTGTTGGCGGTTGTGTCGATCGTCTCTGGATGATCGGGACGACCTCCCAGGACTATATTCATGTCGGTTACGTTCACCACCACGACCCCTGCTTCGGCTTCGACTTCTGCTTCTATCCCTCCAATCCCGCCTTCTGCCATCCCTTTCTCTGCTCCGACTTCTGCTAGATCGTCGATAGGAGCCAGACGATGACGAAGACGACCATCGTTCGTCTCTCGATGCGGTTGGAGGGGCAGTGGGTCCGTATGCAGATTTTGGTCCTGATGGCGGGCTTCTACTGGCGCTCCTACGGTTGCTGCGATAAGGGCGATGGTCTCCTGAAGGTCTCCCTCTGTCAAAGTACCCTCGACGATGATCGTTGTTGTTGGTGTTCATTATGATCTGTTGAGATGTGAAGAGTGAAAGAATGTTGCACTCAACATGCAGACTTTCTGCATCGCAGGATAGAAAGTCCCTGCGATCGCACGTGACCCACATCAAAAAATATCTGTCCCGCCCCCTTTTACGCTTTTTCGTTGAGATCGTATCATTGATTGCCACGCCCAGGATATATTCTCTTTCAAGAATATCCACAATTTGCTTCTCGAAATGATCAAATTAGTAATAGTATAAATATCGAGGTCTATCCACATTGTGACATGAACCTCATTACCATAATATATTTTGCAGATTGGGCGCCTTGCTTGTATGTTAAGAGTCCACGCCGTGAAGTCTACGCATCATAGAGCACTAATTTTAAAAGGGGGGAGAATGCATCCCTAGTCCCTAAATATCTTTCTGCCCAACAAATTATGAGTGGGTTGTCTCTACTCCTGCTCCTGCTGCAGAACTCTACATATTGTTCGTCTTTGGTAAGCTAACTGGAATATTACCTGCATCCTTGTCTTGTGCGTGCTTATGTATGTAATCTATCCAAGTCTACCTCCCTTCAGACTTGCATTAATTTGCTTGTCTGTCTAATGCGTGTACTATGTATCACACACGCATATTCTCTATTGCAGTAGGAAATGTACATGTTCGTTCTCGTCACTAGGCTTTTGAGTACCCACCTTCTAAGTCTGTCGCCAACAACACTGTCCTACACACAAACAGGTAGCAAATACTAAAAGCAGCCTACTTTCAACAACTTTAACGCACATCAGTGTTAAGTTATCAAATATGACGCAAAAAGGGAGAGATATGCCACTATGTCACGTATAGATCATAGGAAGAGCTTCCTCTTGTTTCAAAAACACATCCTATCCTTTTTTTTTGCCAATGTTGCCATGAAGTTTCTCGTGGGAGTATCTCGCTGCGCCATTTAAACCTTGAGCATCCCGCCTCCCCCTTTTTTCCAAATAATCAGAAATATTTTCGCTACCATCCCATCGCCTTAACAAACAAAATATGATGTCGTACCATTTACATCTTTGGGATTCAGAACCAATTGACAAACTCTGTTAGTTTTTCACGTTTTCTAGCTTTTTTTAATGAAGAACGAACTATCAAAAGAAAAAACAACCTTTGAACAAAAAAAACAATACAAGTTCCAAAAAGAAAAAGATTGGACACTGAATAGAAACAAGACAAAAAAAATAAGCGAAGAACAAGAAAAAAAGGCTATGTTACAAGTTGGTTACAAAAAAGACAAGGGTTGTTGTTTCAAGTCCCTCCCAATTGTTCCTGCTTCTACTTTTCTCATCAAAAAAGTGAGAGTAAAAAAAAACAAGAAAAACAGACAAAGGAGCAAAAATAAAAGGAACCTTGTGTCAGCCTCGAGAAAATATAATATCAAAAAAAACGACAAAATGAATATGCTCCAACTTTTTTTAGGATGATCGACCCACGGAACGTGAGACCGACTCAAACAACTTCTCGATATCTGGGTCAATGCGCGTGAAGGCATGGTCCCAGAAGGAATAACGGGGATTCTTGATCAGCTCAATAAAGGTGATCAACAGACCCCATGGATGAGGACGGTTAGCAATGAGGCGCTCCAGAAGCACGCGCGTCACCTGCTCCTTGATCGACTCTTGGTTGGTCTCATAAAAGAGATACAGGAGCACACGGCTAAAGTAGTGCGTGTGGCTGTTCGGGTACCGAAGCTGGTTAGCGATCGAGCTCAGGAACAGGTAGCGGCCTTCAGCATCAAGCTCATTCACCAATTGCTGGAAGATGTCCATCGAGGCAGTCTGGGCAATTGGAGACGATGTGGAGCCCTGCTGGCTGGATTTGGCCTGCAATTGACCAATGCCATGAATGCCCACATACAGCACCAGCGAGTTGATCATGGGAACGTTGTACTTGGAACCGCTCGAGAAGACATCAATAGCCGAGGGATCCGCCAGCAGAGCTTCCTTCATGTGCTGCAGGAAAGGTGCTGCCTCACGTGTGCGCAAATAGTTGTCCACTTCACGCTTGAAGGCTGGCGTCAGACTTGATGTGTAATCAGACAACACACGGGGTGGCTGATTAATCTCAGTCAGCATGTCGACCTTCAGGTTGGGAGTGAAGGGGTCCGGCAAGCGCATATTACGAGGGAAGGCACTCAGAATGAGATTACGCAGCTGGATGCAGGTAGGCGGGATCACATCGCAGAAGCTAAAGTGATAATCGCACAGGAACTCGGGGAAGTCGTGCAGAAGAACAAGCAACACACGGAGTGTGCCCTTGTAAAGCATGCGGGTTGACTCCCTCATCTCACCGGCCACCAAGAATGGAACCATGAATCGGAACAATGAGACGAGCAACTTCTGGAACGATGCCCAGCCGCGACCATTCTCTGCCAGCAGAAGTTTAGGCATGAAAGCTCGGTGGGAGATGAGCGAAAGCCATCCATATGTGAATCCTGGGAATACCAACGGCTGCAAAGTTTGGAATGTGTTGCTGTGGAAAGTCAGGGAGAAAAAATAGACAAAACGTTAATACCATGTACGTTTTAGCGTGGAAATGGTCACCACCAGATATTCACGAGTAGCAATGATGGATGGATAAATGAAACAATTAAACATACCTGAAAGCGGTCAAGATCTGGAAGTACATAGCGGGGCTAGACTCGTAGGTGGCCATCATCTCTGTCAAAAGTCCAGAGAACAGACGGATGAATGGCTTCTGGTTAAACTGGCCACGGCGTTGCTCATGGGCCTGGGCAAGGACCAGGACAATGATGGAGAGCAGCGTTGTGAGGTATGTGACCTTTGCATTGTTGTGGTTGACGCCCTGAGGATCAGAGTAGTGCTTGACCAGAGTGACAATCAAACGAACAAAGGCATCCACGCCTTGGTAGGCAGCCACGGTATTTGTCGCCTTGTACTTGATGTAGTTTTCGATGCTCATCTCGGTACAGACACGGAAGAAAAGCGATGAAATCTCCTCGCCCTTCAGCACGCCCTGCTGCTGAATGGAATTAATGAAGGCACCGTACGCCTTCTCGTTCGACGTAGGAAGCTGGTACACGCGAATCCATTCTGCAAAGATGAAGGCGAGCTGCTCACGCAGGATAGAATTCTCGACCATCTCCTTGGAGGCCTCGCGAGGTACTTGAGCACGGCGGCGGATATCCTCGATCAAAACCATAATACTCTCAGCTGACTTGCCACCACGTTGAGTAATGCGGTTCAAGGCATTCAGGGAGTTGATAAACTCGTTCCTGTTGGCACAAGGAGGCTCGTTCAGGACGCATTCACGGATCAGCTTAACTGTGTACTCAACAACGCCGGGGCGACCAAACTCAATGAGCTTGGCCAGTTGAATGTCCTGGTCGACCAGGTTGATCAAACCTGTCTTGATCAGGGCGACGGTGACGGGAACATTAAACTTGCGGTCATCATCGGCATAAATTAGCCACTCAGTCACCTCCTTGGCAACCTTGTTCGACAGCTCGCACAGATGCTCCAAAAGAACAACATACACCTCGCGCGACAAGATCTGGTCCGTCTTATACAACAGCTGTACAATCTTCTGCGAGAAGGTGAGTGCAATCTCGTCAGGGTTGTATGCCTGCGCAGGCAGCATAGCCACTAGTCGGACCAAAACTCGGATATCGTGGTTGGCTGGGAGGTTGGCCCAGGAGATGTTTGGTGTAAGGCTGACCAGCTTGTCCAGTTCGCTAATAATCTGTGCAAACTTTTCAAGAACTTGGTGAGCCGTCAAAGGCGCCGGTGCAGTTTCAAAGCCCATTTCAGCCGATGGGAAGGGGTAGCCTTGGTGATTCTCGACTCGGGCGTTCAGTGGCGTGCGCAGAGCACGCTCGGTATCAAATGCTGGAGGCATGCTGCCAGGGCGCAGTCGGCCAAAGTCCTCGTACACGCGCAACTGTTGAGCTGTGAGGCCAGGGGGCTTGATACGCAGGGGCTCAGGAAGGATGGCGGGGTAACGAGAGGCTTGATAGGTTGCCATGTCATAGTATGGCTGACCGGTGCGCTCACGATGCCTCTTGCGAAGGCTAATAGCCGTAGCAAGGCTCTCTTCGATCTCGGGGATGGCCTTCTCCATGGCAGCCTTCTCAATGACGGAGCAAGCGAGTTCCAAGTTGTCGTTCACGGTCATCATGATGGGCTGCTCGGGCATCGTCTGGTCAGTATAGCCATTCTGCAGGAACAGGGCACGCATGATGTTGGCCATGCTCACGCGAAGTGGCTCCTTGCATGTGACGAGCGCAAGGCTGCCAGCAAGATTTTGTACCATGATGTGCGCAGCCTTTCGCATCTTTTCCTCGTTGGGCTCCATGGCAAAGTCCTTGATGATCATCTCGCGTGTCGAAATTCCAGCAATCGTCACAGAACGATCAACAACAGGTGCGACAATCTCACGCACAGCACGGTCAATGGCAACATGTACAAGGCGACGGAGATGAGGACGCTCATTGAAGAAAGCTGGAGGGTTGAAGGTAACAAAGGCTGCAAGATTGGGAACCATTTCCATTGCAGTTGGATCCTGCTGGGCTGCCGTGGCTGCTGCAGTGGGTGGAGGCTGCATTCCAGCCTGCACAGGCATTCTTGCAGAGGGAGCATATCCACCCATCGACAGACGCTCAAAGTCCTGAGTGAGTGACGCTGGATGGGCGACAAGCTCCTGTGGTGGCCGGTCCTTGAGAATACTGGTAGGCTCAATCTCCTTAAGGTCGATTGCCAAACTGTTGCATAAAACCTCAATTTCAAACTTGAGGTGCAGCTTCAAATCCGCAAATTGGTACAGCTCCACAAGTAGACGCATAATAGCCATCAGCCATGGATTAGGAGGCTTGAACACCTTGCTCTTGTTACACTGTTCCAAGACCTTGCAAACAAAAGGAATGGCCACAATCAGACGGTTGCTATCATAGCCTTCAATAAGAAGTTCCTATAAAAGAGAAAAGGTAATGGTAGGACCAACAAATGTTAATATTTGATACATGATTGTCCCATATGCAGTCATATTTCGCTCCAAATGTGACATACCTTGAACGCCAGGTTCTTATGCTTGATAGGGCGATTGCGAGCTAGTGTCATACCACCAAGCCAAGATCCCAAGTTCTTCAAGAGCGTACGGTCAGATGACGATTGCACCGTCTTCTCCGAATTGATAAGAATCTTGATGTTGGCGTATGTCTCATGCAAGATGTGGCGGTAGAGCATAGGGCTCTGTAATCCATCGAGGAACTTGAGGTATAGTGCGTGGTAGTTGGGCTCAATACTAGCTCGCTTGACGACAATATAGTGACTGAACCAGCGATAGGCGCTCTCCTTCAACACTTCCTTCATTTCCTGCAGTTTGGTATCGATATTATTCTGCGACACGTTATTGATGATGAAGAGAATCTTGTCCTGGGTGCTCTCGCTAGGAATCTCATAGTCAATGTCATCGCGCGCAATGAGAAGGGTATCCACATTGAGCGACGTAAAAACTGGAGCTGCTGCGGGGCGTTGAACTGACGTGGCAGGTTGCTGTTGCTGTTGATTTCCTTGACGTTGAGAAGCGTCAGCTGGTGACGAGTTGCTCACGTGCACGGGAGCACTAAAGTCAGCAGCGCTCACTCCATTGTTGGCACTGACAAGGGTATTAGCAAGGTTGTCCGGTGCCGAAGCAGCTGCTGTTGCCGTTGCTGAAGGTAGTACAGAATGAATGTACTGGATGATCTCGGGATGAGCTTCTTGGAGATGAGGAATCTGCAACAAGTGTGTGCAGTAGGTTGGCCATTCCTGAAGGCGCGACTGGAAGCGGCTGAGGGCTTGTGCACCAAAATTGAACATCTTCGAGCCTGGAGGGTTGCGCAGAGCATCAAGGATGTACCGCAGCGCGATGCCGAGAGGGATATACGATACGAGCTGGTGTTGAATCAGAGCACCAAATAGATCACTGGTAATAGCCAGCTGACGCTCACGATACGTGGGGAAAAAGCGGTATTCATCAAAAAGGTTGTGAATCATGCAAGCGTAGATGTCCTGTTCGCGAAGGTTCGCCGAATTCTTGAACTGTTGCAGTAATTCGACAATTTCCGGGATGGATAACTCGCCACGATAAATCCTTCTGTAGTAATCATTTGTGATCGCCTCCACTTCTGCGGAAAACGACGTCTCCGCGCCAGTGACAGAATTCTCTACTGCTGGCACAACTGTTGCAAGCCGAGGATGAAGCTGCAGACAAGCGTTATGCACCTCTCGCAACACGCCAGCATTCTCTGGGGAGATTTGTGTTGACAGCAGAACACGCAAAAACACGGCAATCACCACTATTGGCAATTCCTTGCTTTCCGTGGTACCATCGTGTCGCGAATCTGGAACAATTCTCTCACTGAGAAAATCCAGGCAGGCTCGCACAAAGATGTCCTGACCGGTTACGCATCGGTTCTGTAACCAAACGTCTAGCGCCATCAGTCCCCGCTGGGATGCCAGAACGGCAAGATCAAGTGCAAAGACATATGACTTGACCTCGAGGACCTTGCTCAGGTTCTTGAGGTCATCACACACCGTGAGAATCTGTGGCAACGTGGAACGATCGCGATCGTACAAGTCTAGCAGTCCTGAAACAAGGAGGCCTTGGTTAACCTGCCAGAGCCGGGTCTGGACAAACAGTGCAGCAGCTCCTGCTCCCGTCAGGTATGCTGGAAGTAGCTTAGACACTAGGTCCTGGTGGAGTGTATTCCAAGGGGTCTTGAGCTGGGCCAGACCAAGGAAGACAAGCTCTGGTCTAGCCTTCAGTCCAGCATCTAGAATGGGCTTGGCGTCCTCCTGTCCCTCGTTGTCAGCGATGGCAACAATGGTCTCAACGAGGCTGAGAGTGTTCCATGGGTCTTGCTCCATTTCTGCTGCAAGTCCCTGGACTTCCTCTGGCGACTGCGCGAAGTGCTCGGTGGTATAAACTGGTGTCGCTGACGCCCATTCCTTGCCAAGGAGAGATGCGGGCGCGTTGAGGGCCTCACGGATCAATGACATCTGGCTACTTGTCTCCGTCCACTGACCCCACAGGGCGTCCAAAGGAAAAGGGCGGTTATCCTTCATAAACATACGAGCAAAAGAAACCATTAGAAAATTTGAAGAGTTTACCATCATAGTGTCCATGCCGAGCTCTCAAACTGTTAAAAAGTCCGACCATGCCAACCTACCGAGACAGCTGCTTTAAATGCGTTGACAATAAACTCGAATCCTGCAGCATCATTAACTTTGAAATCCGGATAATCCAGCGACTCGATAACTTTAGACCATTCAAAAGGTGTGTTGGAGGATGACGCAAGGCTATTGACAGCAGAAGCAAATGTCTTGAAATCCCAGGCTATATCGGCACTTGATTTGGCAGGCTTGGAAACCATCATGCCCAAGACACGTGCAACTTGTTGTTCGGTTGGGCAGGCAGATGATGCGAGGCCTGCTTGCTTAAAAGCATCCTGCACACTTGAGGTTGACTTTGTGCACGATGTTCCAATCTCGCGCATAGTCTTGGCTAAAGCTGCTGCTTCAGAATTATCGTTCATTTCGCTAGTAGATATATCAGCAATAACCAAATCGTTAGTACCCGAGGTAGAATTTACAAGGGCCACTTGCTCAAAACTGCAGAGACATAGCGAGGGAAGTTACCAAATATGATTGATGACGTCTGTCACCTGTTGAGGAACTTGGTCGTCGTAGATAGATTTGATCAGGACAGTGACAGGATCGTTGGATTCTCCCCAAAACTTTACGAGTTTGATGTCCAATGATTCAACAAACTCGAGCTTTGCTTCAGGAGTCGACAGCTGTTCCTTCAGAGGGGTGCTGTTAGCTTGGATAACGCGCTCCGCTGCAGATTAAAAAAAAATAAAAATCAGAACAGAAAAATGAAGTGGCAACAAAAAAGTTAGTTTAGGTGAGTACTATAAATGGGCGGGCACATGGTGCAAAAGCACACCGTGGTACAAATCCAGAGATCGACAGCACCCATTCTTGTTCTCTTCCATAGGGTCATTTTTTTACCTTGAGAAGTGAGCTCGGGCTTTGGTGAGTGAAGGAGTGGAAGAGCAAGACGGATCTTCTCCAAAGGTTTGATCTGGATACTCTTGGCGAAGACTTCGAAATCAAAGTTCTTGAGAACCTCGCTCTTCTCGGATGAGCTAACCGCGTCGCAAAAGAGGTAAGCAGAAGTCTGAGTGCGGGTGAGAACTTGGAGTTGCTCGATCAGTAGGCGGTGAATGGGAGAGCCTTCGTAACCGGACGATTTTTGTCCTGTCTGCCACGCCAAGACGATGCGACGGATAAAGTGAAGGTACACGCCCTTGCCGTTATCCTCAATAAGCTATTACAACACGACAATAAAGGATAGAGAAAAACATAGCGACAATGGTTAATTGACCACAGTCAGCTGGAACGATTGTGTGATTCCTTCATCAAAACCACTCAGGTTATAAAGTGCAAATCCAGTTCATTACAGTGCGGATCTCTGCGACACTACGGGAGTAGGTGTTGTCAGAGAGGGAGGAGAGGAGGAAGTTGACCTGAGCCTTGACGATGTTGAGGAAGCTAGATTTCTTGGAGGGGAGACTCAACCTGGACGAAGGAGGCGTAGGTTGACTAGAGTTGGATGATTTATCTTCAGTGCTCATGCTGAACAAGGGTACATGATGTGCACTTGACAGAGACGTTCAGAGGTGTTAAGCTGCTGCTGCCTGCTGCTGTTTGCACGACTATGCTGGCTGAGGGGAAATCGGGAAAAGGGACGCGAGGACAGGGACAGAGCGACAGGGGACGAGCGCGCAATGAAAGAGTGGGGGTGAAGTGAAGACGAGGAAGGGTATGGAAAACTGCCGCGACCCGCTCAGAGTTGGATGTGTGAGAGAAAGGGGATGAAGATGTCAAGATTGAGGCGCTGAAGTGCTCATTGACACGACGTGCAAAAAAATGTGTACACGTCACCGAAATTTAGAGCAACGAAATTTAGCTTCGCTAACGATATCTATCACGGTGCCGGTCATTGTCACGCTCATAGCGCTCACGTCTTCTATCTCTATCTCTGTCTCTGTCATTGTCTCTGTCTCTGTCTCTGTCTCGCTCTCTATACTCTCGGTCACGCTCGCGGTCCGATCGTTCTGAACGTCTGCTGCGATCCCAATCCCGGTCGCGGTCCCGATCACGGTCGCGGTGGTGCTCTCGCTCATGGCCACTATCTCCATGGCGATCTCGTTCTCGATATCGTTCGCGGCTGCGATCTCGTCTGCTCTCTCTGTCTCGTTCTGACCTACTATCACGCTCTCTATCCCGTACTCGTGGCTGATCAGAGTACCGATCATTTGTCTCTGATCGCCTGTCTCTTGAACCCCCTGACGATGACAACGGTGATGATCGTGACGAAGAATGTTCGGAAGCATGACTCGAAACAGGCTGCCGTGTTTCTCCTGGCTTGACGTATTTTTTGGTGACAGGTTCGGGCTCCCTTGGCTTAGCGCCTAAACCAAGCAGTGCTGGCCGTTGTTGATAGAGAACCCTAGCAAGAGGAATTCAAAGACGAGTAAAAATGTAAAATAAAGAGGGAGTGAGGACACTATGACAACTGAATCATGGCAATAGCACAAGGGATAATATAAAACGCTATCAGCACGCTGTACCAGAATAATAATACTTACGGAGAAACACCGTTCGTGTCACCCTTCCAGCCCATGCCTCGTAGCAATGCGGCGCCAAATTCCTCTACTGGAACCTTTTCATAGTCGTCCAGTGTTGCTTCGTCAGGTAGATTGTCCAGATCATTTTGAAATGCCTCCAGATCATCTCCTCGAATATTCTCTTGCTGGCCAAGTGACAACGTAGGCTGGCTTTCCGTTGCACTCTTTCCCAGTGTTTCTGTCGTACAAAGCAAAGACAGCAAAGAGCGTTAGCCTCCATGAAACATCATCTCTTGGTGCGTATCCCATTGGGTAATATCAACCTGAGCACAGACGCCTTACCGAGTTCGAGCTTCCTGATAGCCTGCTCTTCAAGAGTCTCTTCTCTAGTCTCCACAGTAGCTTCTTCTGTAACAATCGCCTCGCTTTCAACTGCTGCAGCCGCGCTACTCTGATCGGGAGATGAATCCCTTTTCGGTCGCTTCGGGACGATTAGGCCATACTGTGCGTTTGTCGTCAACGTTTCTGTCACTTTTATTGGTTTCTCTTGGCTCTGTTCTGGCACATAGAGTTTTTTCCGTTTGGATAGAATTTGCTGCCTCCAGTTGACGTTCTCCTCCATAGGAATGACAAGGGGTCCTTTCTCTTCCTTTTCCACCAGGCTACAAAAAGAAATGGATGTAAAATAAAAATAAAAAAAAGTTGTCGTGAGTTTTCTTTTCTCTCAACAATCAAGCCTCGCCATGAATGTAGACCTTCTCGCCTGAGCCTGCCCATTGCCTACCTTTCCACCTCGTTCCCTTTGAAGCCTTTAATAAGCTCATCCACTTGAGCTGCTGGTTTATCGTCCGCAGTAGAACCAAACGCCGAAGGCTTGCTTATCGTCTGAGGTTTCTTGGCTGCACTTTTAGCCATGCCGAATGACAGCTTGACCGGTGCCGATGCTCCTGTCCCATTACCGTCATTGGTCGCCATGGTGAGAGGAGCTTGAGGATTAGGACAAGAGAACATGAAAGGCATCAATTGCCAGGATATTTAATGCCTGGTGGCGAAGCAAAGCCACTTTGTTCGATGTCCAAGAGACATGAACGTGTACACTCTTCACTGAACATTATATACTACTATTTTTTTCATTGCACTACAATGTCATCCTCGAATGACCAGCTTCGTGCAAACCTGCATAGAGAGCTTGTCGAATCGGGAAAACGCGATCAGTACGGCACTGAATCCCATTGTCATTACATGAACGTGCATACCATCTGGTTAGAGAAGGCAGAGCACTTAACCCTGCTTCTCTGTGTCCAAACCAAATCTTTTTATTCGTAGGTTGGTGGAATTGCTAAGAATACGACTTATCGAGTCAGGATGGCGAGATGACATGAAGAGTTACACTAGAGGTATAATGAAAGCAAATCTCCAAAGTCTCGACAAGGGAACAAAATTTTATGGCCACCCTCCACTAACCTTCATACAATCCAATTGTTCATCTTGCCATTGCCTGGGAAATCAACAAAAGATATTCTTCGGACGAAGGAGAAGATACCATCTGTCGACGACCTGATCGTGCAAGTAAATCCACACGCCCGAGGTAAAGGACATTCCAGGCCGAAAGAATAGCGTAGCATATCAGATATGAAAGGAGAGAGATGTAAGCTAATAGTCGCTAACTTTAATACTCTATTTGTTAGCAACTGTACCGGACAAGATCAAGGCTGAGCTTCTCAGGGACATCAGTGCCTTTGTTGAGGACGCCATCTAGTGGTTGTTTGTACCCGTCAGACCCTTCCTCCATTCTTGTGGTTACAAGTCTATGGCTTGATTAGCAGATCATTGGTGGCGGTGCCATGAAAGGAAGGAGAGGGGGCTGTGCTTCAAATTTTTACGTCCACATAGTTTTGGAAATTTTGTACGGAATTTTTTTGTTGGGGAACTCAAACAAATTCAGCTTGGTCAGACAACGAAATGATCAGGATCTCAGATAACACAGTTCTTTTATTGTTGAGAAAGGAGGAAACACATGGCTCAGAACAAAAGTAGTACTACAAGGGCGCTTACAGAATGAACACTTTCAAATCCATCTGTACCATTCTCCTCACTTCAACGGAACGAGGCATCAAGGTTGTGAGTGGACAAAATAGCCA
Organism: Actinomortierella wolfii; assembly: GCA_016098105.1. Lineage (NCBI taxonomy): Eukaryota > Fungi > Mortierellomycota > Mortierellomycetes > Mortierellales > Mortierellaceae > Actinomortierella > Actinomortierella wolfii. The sequence goes on from JAAAIY010000305.1 coordinate 28,449, forward strand.
AATTCTGGCTTGCCTTCGCAGAAGCCAGGAATGTTGAGAGCCTTTAGTTCTTCGCTGGTTTGACTGAGGGGAAGTGATCCAGCCCGAGAGAAAATGCATTTGCAATTAATGTAGATTTGTTATTACTTTATATGGTTGTTTTGTCTCTTAAAGCTTGAAAGGGTTGGGTTGGGGAGATCGTAGTTCCACTACTTCGTTTTGACCTTAATAATATTTTTTTGCTGAGAGTGAGCGGGGTCAGTATCCCACCAAGTCTGTAGGAAAGGCCGCCTTCTTATCCTGCATTACGATTGGGCACTCGGCCCTAAAATGGCGGGGCAAGTCTTGCACACACTGAATAGAGTTGTCGGACAGCCCGTAGACAATCCTCCCACCACTAGTTTTCACCATCGTGCTTCCTTACCGATTCAACTTGTCTCTTGACGGGAATAGAATCTTACACACTAGGCACATCGCTGTTCGGCCTTCGATGCCTTAAATACCCCAGGATGTAGCCCCACCAGTCTTGTTATCTTGTTTATCTCTTTCTTCCTCCTCCACACCTTCCTCTCCACTCATTCTTGTCGGTGACAGTCAGGTCCCTCAACTCCTGCCTTTCCATTACACCTCCTCACTCCACTCTTCACTTCATACACAGATACATTCACCAGCCATGGAGCCAGGACCTATGCCTGCCGGGATCCCTTTCCCTGAATACTATGACTTCTTCATGAACTGGAAGACTCCCCTGGCCATTGCTGCCACTTACACTGCTGCTGTCACCTTGTTCAACCCCAAGGTCGGCAAGGTCTCTCGAGTCGTCGCCAAGTCTACCAACGCCAAGCCTGCTGAAAAGACCCAGTCCGGTGCTGCCATGACTGCCTTTGTCTTTATCCACAACTTGATCCTCTGCGTTTACTCGGGCATCACTTTCTACAACATGTTCCCTGCCATGATCCGCAACTTTGCCACCCATTCGCTTCACGATGCTGTAAGTTTGCCTCTTTTTTTGATTTCTCCCACTGTTTTGTGTTTTTTTGTCGTTGGTAATGATGGTTTATGAGCTATGTGGCGAACGGATACATTTCAGTACTGTCCCAACAAAAGAAGAAAGGCCGGTCACAACAAACAACAAGCCAGCGATAACTCGAGTGAAGGCAGGATGGACATGGGAGCATTATAGTGCTGCTCACTTCTCTGGAAAAGCAACCATGCAATCAACCTGCAACATGGCCCGAGCTTTTTTGGGGGAGAGGGATAAATATCCTCCCCCTTCTCTCCCCAGCAACCAGGATGAAAACAGCAAGCTCAGGGCAACCGAGTCACAAAAGGAACGTTTTGGGGGCAACCAACAAAATTGGAAAGAAATTATACAGTCCCTAAACTGACAATACCCTCTTTTTTTTTCCTCTCTCGCTCGTTATCCAATAGTACTGCGACATCGACCGTTCATTGTGGAACAACGCCCTTGGTTACTGGGGTTACCTCTTCTACCTGTCCAAATTCTACGAGGTCATTGATACCATCATCATCATCCTCAAGGGTCGCCGCTCGTCGCTGCTGCAGACCTACCACCATGCTGGCGCCATGATCACCATGTGGTCCGGCATTCACTACCAGGCCACCCCCATCTGGATCTTCGTCGTCTTCAACTCGTTTATCCACACCATCATGTACGCCTACTATGCTGCCACTTCGATCGGCCTGCACCCTCCTGGCAAGAAGTACCTCACCTCCATGCAGATCACCCAGTTCCTTGTCGGCATGTCTATTGCTGTCTCCTACCTTTTCGTCCCTGGCTGCCTGCCCACCAAGGGTGCCCAGATGGCCGTCTGGATCAACGTTGGCTACCTCTTCCCTCTTACCTACCTCTTCGTCGACTTTGCTAAGCGCACGTACTCGAAGCGTGTTGCAACTGCCAAGAAGGCTCAATAAGCAACTTGCTTTGTTCAGTATCACATGCATTGTATATCCAGTTTCATCTTCATTCATGTAACAATAAACTACCAAATCATTGACAATTCCTAAACTTTTTGCTCGTTAATCTGAGATACTGTGAAGTATACAACTGATTTTCAATTGTCTCCCATTAATTGTAATGATATGATGTCGATACCTCATCTAAACAGAACTTTCAAGATCATCGGCTGTTGAGCTTGTTGACTTCATATAGAGCAGGCTTCCATCTCACAGCAATAATTTGTTGCGGTGCAGTAGATGGACGACCTCTGCGCACATAGCCTTCCGGGGAACAGCTGTGCATCAGCATAATCTGCTTATGCTAAATATGATGCCATCCAGCATGAATCAGCCCTATCTTCGTAGGACAGCTAGTCCTACTAGGAAAGAGTTTCTACCAATCTGAGCGCATACTTTATTTCTATTGCCCCTATTATACGAAATGTATGATGTTATGATTTTTTTGTGTGTAGAAGAAGGTCGAAAATCTCGATATTTTCGACTATTTCATATGAAATCGCCACGGCAAAAACCAGGCGCTGGTTGGCTGAATGTATTTCATCATTTTGCTGTCTTCGACCTGTCTCCGCATGAGAACATAAGGGCCACATAACATCCGGCGAATATTAAAACGATTTTTCGTTCATGGTGGACGGCACCACATATGGTGAAGTGGTCTCATAGAGCCTAGCGATGGTGGGCATCTCATGGTTTCGTGTGTTACTGCTATCTTAGCATTCTTGACCAAACTACCTTGCCAGCATCTGGCCATTGTTGGGATAATAGTGCAACGAAGATCAATCCACAACTGGCACTCTGGAAGGATGCGTCTCTTGCTAACTTCTATTAATATGCAATCACTATCACCTTTCTTTCTGGTTGTTGAATGGCTCGGCCTTGCGTTAAATACCGACACACTAAGGTAGTAAAGGACGCTAGTGTCCCAACCTCGCTACGAAAAGCACTAGGTATATATGCGATAATATAGGGAGCGTGTGCATCTTTCATTTGCCTCATTTCTCTCTCACGGTCTCGTAGTTTTGATAAAATGTGTGAGAACTTCACACATTCTGATCAGCATATAAATTTATCCCGTGAATATGTACTTGCTCAGTTTTTTTTATTATGCTCCTCCACCATGTACGGAAGGTAGTCTGTGAGAGTTGAGAATTCATCCAACATTAATCCCACCAGTTCATCCTACATAACCACTCCTCCAGGTCTAGCTGAACACATTAATCATTCAGAGCATGGCTGTGATATTTTCAAGAATGTGCATTTCTGGTCATTTGGACACATGTGTTCCTACAGACTACCAAATGGTGACAATATCTCCATGGTTTTTGTCTGAGAATATCACCTGCTAACCTATGGCTACAAATGCCGTCGTTGGTGCTCTAATGGAATATGATTGTAACAGTTGGTTATCCGACCATAAATCAACTATACTTCTATAGCCTAGTTGATGTCACCTACGACTACTCAATGTCAGGATCAAAATGGATATTCTATCTACTCCTCAATACTGTACGTTTCGGTATTCATGAAATATGTGGCGATTCTAGCCTGGCGTAAGCTAATTCGATTAACCTGGTCGACTTGGCTACTTGACATGATAGTGTGTTGTAAGCGAGAGCAGCTTTTAGAAATGAACACACTTTAGGAAAGCAGGAAGAGCATTAAGCCGGAAAATGGGGTGTTCAAAGATTGGATTCACTCACCTACGACTTTTGCTAAATTTCACGTCCAACTCTTCTCTCTTCGATATTGAAGTGTACGCTGTGAGAGACCTATGCGAAGCTGTCATCTTTTTACCTCCCTTCCCAATCACTACCTCACCCACTTCTTTACCTGCATCCAAACATATTCTCGGTCCCAACCATGTCGCCAAGTTACTCTGAGAGCCAAACATGATAACTGCACGGGACGTCAAATACTGATGCTAATATTATCAATACCAGGTTGATCCCTTTACTCTCGCCAATCCAACTGGGTCAACCAAAGGTTAACCAGATCTGAATCACTAGAATGTACTCTATACCTTGTCGTCGAGTTCAGATTCTCCATCATAGTTGAACGGTTACCCCTTGGCGTCGTCGCCACTTGACCTACCACGTTCACAACTCTAATATAGAGAACCTCGATTTAGGCCTCAGTGCTCAAAGGAAGGTCATCGCTGTGTATCTGTTGAATTGCACTGGTATTGTGTATTAGGGATAGTGAATTTCAATACGTTCTTCAGGTTGTCAAGGAACAACAATGCGTCAACAGTCCAAAGCTACTTGGCATTAAATATGTGGCGTACAAGGAAACTCTTTCAACGTTGGGCTGAGAAAAGGAAAGCAGCGAAAACTCTTCCTTCCTCCGTAAAAAGAATGCATTTCACTATCACAATATGTATGAAGGGTTGGATACAAAATTAACATGTCACAAACATACGAGAGATGCTGTCTTGAAAGAGCGAATCTATGCAATAAAAGCGTGGAACTCATAATATATTATGCTATTGCACATCAGCTGAAGCATTGCAGACCTATTCACTTGATAAAGACATTTTAGGTGCGGTGCGAGTGATAAAAGTTTATTATCGCGTATTTCTTAAGCAGCGCGGATACGCATCTAGCATTAATTCAAGTATTTCTGAAAAAAATTTGTTGCTTTGTTATACCACTTGACTGCCTTAACATTGCTCTGCTCAATACCTCGTCCAGCATTGTACATCACTTCAAGGTTATACTGTGCATTTGCATGTCCTTGTTCTGCTGCTTTGGCGAGCCACTTGACTGCCTCAGCACCATTCTGTTCAACTCCTTGTCCTAGACAATGCATAACTCCAAGGTTATACTGTGCGGATGCATATCCTTGTTCAGCTGCCATGGTATACCACTTGACTGCCTCAACATCATTCTGCTCAACTCCATGTCCTTGATAGTACATTACTCCAAGGATATACTGTGCACTTGCATGTCCTTGTTTTGCTGCCTTGGTGAACCACTTGACTGCCTCAGTATCATTCTGTTCAACTCCTTGTCCTAAACAATACATCATTCCAAGGTTATGCTGTGCATTTGCATCTCCTTGTTCTACTGCCTTGGCGAGCCACTTGACTGCCTCAACATCATTCTGTTCAACTCCTTGTCCTTGACTGTACATCGCTCCAAGGTTATACTGTGCGGTGGCATGTCCTTGTTCAACAGCCATCATATACCACTTGACTGCCTCAACATCATTCTGCTCAACTCCTTGTCCTTGGCAATACATCACTCCAAGATTATACTGTGCGAATGCATGTCCTTGTTCAGCTGCCATGGTATACCACTTGGTTGCCTCTGCATCATTCTGCTCAACTCCATGTCCTTCATTGTACATCACTCCGACGTTATACTGTGCATTTGCAATTCCTTGTTTAGCCGACTTGGTGAGCCACTTGACTGCCTCAACATCATTCTGTTCAATCCCTTGTCCTCGATGATACATCACTCCAAGGGTATACTGTGCGGTTGCATCTCCTTGTTCTGCTGCCTTGGTGAACCACTTGACTGCCTCAACATCATTCTGCTCAACTCCTTGTCCTTCACGATATATCACTCCAAGGTTATACTGTGCGGTGATATGTCCTTGTTCTGCTGCTTTGGCGAGCCACTTGACTGCCTTAACATCATTCTGCTCAACTCCTTGTCCTCCAATGTACATCAATCCAAGGTTATACTGTGCATTTGCATGTCCTTGTTCGGCTGCCTTGGTGTACCACTTGAATGCATCAACATCATTCTGCTCAACTCCATGTCCTTGATCGTACATCGTTCCAAGATTATACTGTGCATTTGCGATTCCTTGTTCGGCTGCCTTGGTGTACCACTTGAATACCTCAACATCATTCTGTTCAACTCCATGTCCTTGATCGTACATCGTTCCAAGGTTATACTGTGCATTTGCATGTCCTTGTTCAGCTGCCTTGGTGTACCACTTGACTGCCTCAGCATCACTCTGCTCAACTCCATGTCCATGGCGATACATCACTCCAAGGTTATACTGTGCGGTGGCATGTCCTTGTTCAGCAGCCTTGGCGAACCACTTGGTTGCTTCAACATCACTCTGATCCACTCCTCGGCCAAGAGAGTACCATGTTCCGATCTTGAATTGTGCTTCATCCTGTCCCTGATCTGCTGCCATAAGGTACCATCTGGCAGCCTCAACGTTATCCATCTGTACGCCACGGCCCTCTTCATACATCTCACCCAGTTTGAATTGAGCTTTGGCAACACCATGGACTGCTGCATTGCGATACCATGTTACAGCCTCGATATCGCTCACATCCACGCCTTGACCATTCTCGTATATTTCTCCAAGTATAAGCTGTGCCGTGGCGTTCCCTCTCTCTGCCGCCTGGCGATACCACCATGCTGAGTCTTCTACGCTCTTTTTGATAGCCTCTCCGCCATGACGGTAGATCCATCCTAGAAAGAGTTGTGCGTCTCCATTGCCTTGTTGAGCCTCCTTCCAAAAGTA
>JAAAIY010000306.1:3532-34748 GCA_016098105.1 Actinomortierella wolfii
AAGGTGATGCGGACAGGGCCGTTGGGCATGACACAGACAGTGAACAAGAACTGAGCGACGTACTCGCCCTCCTTCTCCTCCTGGACATCGTAGGCATCGACAAGAAGATTGAGGATGAGGAGATCAACAAGCTCCTTGCCTCGGATATCCGCCCCAAGAAGAAGAAGGCCAACAAGAACAAGGGTGAGGCTTCCGAGGAGAAGAAGGATGCCTAAATGTGCTGTTAACGGATTTCCATAGATATCGTTTATTCTTTGTGGTAGGAGAACCTGTTCCTTTCTCCTTATTTCTGAACAAAGAACCCTTGTACCAGTACTTGATTTTCTTTAGATGACATCTCCATGGTCGTAGATGATTGAAGCTACTCTCTGCCACTCTGAATATTCCTTTGTATTGAGCGCTCTTGAGTGAGGGGGATGGCGTTGTGTGAATGTTGGCCGACGACAAAAGGGGTATAGCATTGCGAATTCACCCCTCTGCTCGGCCAGCACATAAAAGGCTCGCTTTTCTTCCTCCCAGCTTGCCCCTATCGATCAGTTTCTCACAAAACAAGGAAAGAAGGCTGCATTGTGGGAGGCAGCAAAAGGGAGGGGGGACAAAGGCGAGTCAGTGTGACGGAACACGGAACGATCTTTTAACCTGTACCCTTGCTCATCGATCTCTTCTGGTTGGGGTGTGTCGTGTTTGCAGGCAATGTATGTGGAGTAGGGGATAGCGGGTGAAGCTGCATGTCAAGTGTGTGCACCAGTCTGTTATCTGTCACAACTTATAGCAGGTTTGCAAGATTGTTGAAATTGGAAGTGTTGTTACTCTTGTCGATGTTGGCGCAGTATGGTCAAAGGTACCTTCCCTCGTCTTGCTCCATCCATCCATCCATCTTCATCTTGCTCTTTTTAGTTGCAGGTCTCACACTTGCCTGCCTGCCAAAACTCACCTGGTGGAATTGATTGCTCTTTGGCTCTTCTCCTCCCCCTCCCCTTCCTTCTACATCCCCCTCCCCTTCCACTTTCTCTCTCTCGTCCTACACTCAACCCCCTCGCTGCTACTCGCTCCATCGTTTTCTTCCCTACTCCTGCCCCATTGCATCCTCTTGAATCCTTGTTGATTCCTTCGCTTCTTTACCTTACCCTATCTCGATTCCTCTTCTCCACATCTACCATTGTCTTTATACTCATCGGCTTCTTTCTTGTTACTCAACATCTGCTTCCCTTTTGAACATTCTTTGTCTTCGTCTTCGTCTACCCCTCTTGCCTTTGCTGTCTGCATTTGACTACCAGTGATTGGTATGTCTGTCCTTCATTCAACTCTTTGCTCCTATTGGGGTTCATGTGTTTCGTGGCAATGAGCTGGAATAACAAAAGCTCTGCTATCTCCTCTTTTCTATCCCTATCGTAGCGAGAAAACAACTAACCCCTTTCGAACTACCAACCAACCTGCAGTGAAGAGCTGGTCGCGGAATGGCACCGCTCGATGCAACAGGGCGCGTGCTTTGGTATACGCCGTCCTCGGCAGCTGTAGCTGCTGCTGCTGCTGTCAGTCGGTCAGGGGCAAAAGGGAACATCCCCAATGAGAGTCTTCCTTCCTCGTCCAATAACGTGTCCTCTTTGGTTGCACAAACACCTGCTGGAAACACATCATCATCGCCATCGTCATTGTTATCCCCTACTGGCAAGACTGCGACCCCAGAAGCTCTGCTTGTAGCATCATCTTTGTTGCCATGTTCCTCACTCTCTAGCCCCACTGCCAGTGCTTTTATCTCTACAAGTGCGTCAACAAGCAATTCTTCCTCGTCCAGGAATCACTCTACAACGACTGCGCGAAATGCGAGAGCCATGCAGCAGCAGGGTCAGATCACTTCCGCCGCCGCAGGATCAAATGGCAACACAGCCACAACAGCAAATACGATATCTACTCGCGGAGGAGCGAGCCACGATGTAACATCAACTGATACCAGTCTGGCACAGAATGACGCCTTGTCCATATATGGACCAAGCTTTCGTAATATCCTCTGTGCCAATCCTCGTGGTCGCTCCCTGAAAAAGATTGTTGAGATGAAAGCAATTCAGCTCCAGAAGCGTCAGACTCGCAGGGCATTAAGTCATGCACAGTACCAACACCGGGATCCAGAGTATTCTCTGCAGATTTCGGCTCGCAAAGAGACATGTAATAACATATCTGAAAGGACAGCTTCAGTTATACCGAATGACCAGCTTGTAACTCCGTGGTACACTAGGTTTCTGCGTGGCGCGTCCAATAACGTCAACGAATTGAACGGAGGCCAAACCCTGGATGGAGACGTGGATGACGACGACGATGATGAGGATCTCGATGCTGACTGGATCAAAGGCATGTTGGCGCAGATGGAGGGAGAGTGCTATTATGCAGACATGCCATTCGAACTCCTCCATTTGGTCTTTGGAAACTTTCTTAGGGTCTCAATGGATAACCTGAAGCAGCTGGCTGAGCGCAAGAAAGCCAAGGCTATGGCTATCAAAGCTGCTGAACGTGAACTAGAGGATCGATGGGCCAAGACTCCATTACTTCCAGGCATGGCAGCATCCACACCAGGCTTGTCCCAAAAACGTCGCAGCACTTGCACTTGCAATGTATGCCGGCACCACCAGCATTCATCCCAACCATCCTCGCCCTCATCGACATACTCTGAGCAACAGCAATACGCGCCATCAACCCTACCCTCACGTCGACATACATCACCGAATACGATGCATGAGCAGATGCCGACGAATGGACATCAGGTTCTAGTAAATCATCTCGCTTCGTCGCCCCCTTCGTCTGGATATGCCTCCGCCTCTTCAGCAGATGTGCCACAGTATCCCACCCACAGCGATGAATCTGATCTTTATCTCGACGATGGAGGAGATAGCCGTTCAGAATTCGAGAGTGAGGCTTACTCTGGTGAAGATGACGAAGACAGCGAAGACCATGAAAGCCTTGGGCATCTCAGGCGACAAGACGACCTGGAGAGTGTTGATGACATTGTTGCTTCTCTCTCAATCAGCAATGGATATCAATCAGGCTACTCAAGTGATGACCTGGATGCTCAGAGCGTCGAAAGTACTGACACGATGGAGCAAATTGACAGTGACCATGAGTTTCGTGTAGTACAACCTTCATCGGGCAGGTCGGACCATTCTTTGGCAATATCAACAGGCTACTCCATCGATGGGCATTCATCAAGTGATTCCAGGACACGCTCGTCATCTAGCTCCAGCAGCTCAACCTCCTCAGCACTGGCCGGATACACTAATATCGGACGCAATAATTATCACAGGAGATTTCGGTATCACCACCATCACACACATTCGACTCCATATGCCCCAAGGATGGATCCTTCAGCACCAATATACCAACGCCATTGCAACTGCGATGCTCACACGACGAGGTCGGGATGTGCGTCCCTCCATCAGTGGACTAGGGGACCACAGACCTTTCGCAAGTCTGGGATCAATCGAATTGGGGATGACCAGGACGAGGAATCTACGCTTCAGGAACTCCATCGAGACCAGTATTTCCATCCTCTTACTCATGTCGCCCTTCACTCGGATCTTTATGTATGCTCACTCGTGAATCGCCAATGGCGGTTAGCAGCCCTTCAGCTCATGTGGCAGAGTGTAGTACTGGACTCTGAGAGCTGTCGACTGGAGCTACCAGATACCGTGGACTGTACCTGTCACCTATCGCCTCGCTCACCTGCAGCCTACGGCCGTCGCTCTGCTTCTCCCTCTACGTTCACCATCTATTCCACGGGCAGCCATAAAGTCAACTCAAGCCCACCCATGAATACCACTTCACCATCTCGTTCACGACATCGAGCGGAGTACTCTCCTCTCCTATTTTCATCTCCTTTGGCTACTACCTCCTCCTCTTTGTCTGCTTCATCCTCTTCTTCGTCCACCACATCTCCTCCACGCACTCCACGATGTACTATTAATCCCCCACAGACAAGGATAGAGGCAATGCTGGACAGCTATTTGGATCTCTATGGTCTTGACTTGGCGAAGAACGTGCAGACGGTTGAACTCGATCTTCAGCTCCTCTCTTCGTGGTCACTCAGTAATGGTGGCAATGCCATTCATGTCAAGCGGATAATACAAAGACTGGCACCTTTCAATCATCTCAGGCTTGTTTGCTCAGAGCGACCATCGTCATCCGAGGAAGACTTTGTTACCAATTTTCGGTTCGTCATGGAGGCGCATTATGGCCATATTCGCCATCTTCACTTCTCACCAGGGTTTGCCATTAGTCGTGCGTGGGCTCAGGAGATGGATCGTATGCATGCGCTGGAAAAGTTGACTATCGAAAGTCTGAACAGCATGGAGCGTGTTGACTACGATTGGAGTAGGATCCGAGTACTCGTTCTTCACGCAATTGTGCCGTCGTCACTCTTTGGTATTCCTCGACCAATACCCATCTCACTCACTCCGCCAACGCCGCCTCCAACTCCTTATAACGGCCATGAGAACGGCGGATCTGCCAATACTTCCATGACATCCCATGACGTGACCAATGGTGGATCATTGTCTAATAATGGAACAGCGGCAACGAACCAAGCACTACCACTAGGCACGAATATGCAAGCAAGCCCACATTCTCTTCCCGCCACAGATTCAACCACCATCGTGAATAATACCCTTCAAAACACATCCACGGTTGTCGTTGGCACACCGCACGGCACATTCTTTCATCTGAACGGCTCATCTCCGACTACATCGCTCCTAACATTCATGCCATCCTCGTACACCCACCCTAATCTCACCCAATACCTGCTCCATCATCATGTGACCAAGCTTGTTCGACAACCCCGTCCAGGATGGTGGCTCTGGAACAGCCTGCGACGCCTCGAGGTTACTATCAAAAATGTAGTTCTCCCTCGTGAGTGGCTTCAGGAGCTGGTGATGGTCCTTTCTCACCGTGCGCAGGCTGAAAACGATCTGATACGGATGCACGAGCAAGAGGCAAACGTATTTCGCCGACCTAAAAGTCAACAGGATTCAGCGTCTCTCAATATTTCCTCCTCCTCCTCTGGTTCGGTACCTTCAAGGTTTGAGTCCTATCAGGAGCATATGCTTGAAGAACGATTACGCAACACATACGGACTGGGGCCACGACTTGAGGTTATTCATCTCGATTGTGAAGTGTCGCATCCTCACAAAGAGATTTTTATGGACCTGATGAACCAGTGGGGTCACCAGCTTCGGGAATTCCATTTCAGTCAGAGCGCTGAGCTCACAGACGAGTTTTTCTGGTGCTGTCTGCAACGAGGCAAAAATCTACGACGACTTAGCTTGGGCGATTCCAAGGGAATTACAGGTGAAGGTGTGGAGTTGGGCGATTATCAATATCACTCGACGCATGACCTCTCCTCATCGGTCCGCAATGTCGATGGGGTGAGCAAGCAGCCAAGTGGAATCGCACCAAACAAGACAAACTCGCTCGAATCCGCGATCCCAGCCACGCTCAAGCTGGAGGATGACCGAGACCACCACCATCACAACCAGGCAACTACTGGTTCCGCATTCCCTACGCCGAAGGAGGAGACGAAGCCAGAGATGAAACGAGTGGTACAGAGAGTTGCGATTGGGTGGCCCCGTGACTTTGAGGAGCTGAGATTGGATCAGTCGCGTGTCCGCAGCGAGTGCCTTATCGCCCTCAAACAGCACTGTCCAGGAATGCGGTACAAGGTGCGCGATATACGGTGGAGTAAAGGCCAACGCAAGCCAGACCTTTCAAACTGATTCCCTTTTACAAGCCTTTGTGCTATTGTTGTAGTTCACTCTATACCTCTTTCTATAACTGTAATTCATATCGCTATCATAATCTTGTCCCGCATTCCATAAAGACCTTGTCCACGTCGATCATGTATAAAAAAGTCAATAAAGAGTGACCGAACAAAAACATCAGGTTGGATTGAGACGTTAGCAAAAATTTGATTGGATTGTAATTCAGCCTAAATTGGTAAGGGTCCAACTACTTGCTCACTTTTGGACCATGCGCTCTCTCTCATCCGAAAGGTGGGTACGCACCATCATGTCCTTAAACGGCCTGAGATTTTGTCTCGGAACAGTGATGCCTGCAACTGACTCTCATGTCCTTCTTATATCACGCAAAGAACGAACCCACCACCCCCATTTGATCCCCCTCTTCGCCTTTCCCTCCATCCTTGTACCACCTTGTCCCTCTTGTGTTGATTGCATTAGCAGTTATTCTTTGTGTGTTCTCATCCAGCTGAATCATCCACACATACAAAGCAACGATAACTATTACCTCAGTTTCTGTCTTGACATCTTTCAGCCACCACTCTACAAGACCAATAAGGAACAGCCATGGACCCGCCTCGCCTTATTGGAGGCATGGCGCGGAATGATGGCGGGGATGAAGGGGAAGCCAGGGAGATGAATGGATGGCCGCTCTCTGCTGTTGATGGAGCAACATTGAAACAGCCCAGAGGCCATCCTGTGGAGAATCTATCTCCTGTAAAACTCGAATATGGACTAGGGCAGTCTAAAGCAGCAACAGCCCATGGTTTGCCATCATCCTCTTCCTCGTCATCTTCAACGTTCATAACAATACAAGGTCTGGCCATGACGAGTAACGCCGAAGACAAGGCAGTGGCAACATGCTCAACAGTCGAACAGCAACATAACACTGCGTATGAAACAGCTCAAGCATCCTCTCCAGTTCAAGCACCTACCCAAGCGCAGACTCTGACTACAAACGCTATCGAGGTTGCATGTACTCCTGCCTACCGTAAAGAAAGTGATGATCTGTCTCTCTTTAGAGACGACCAACAACAGGAACAGCACCCTATAGAGCAAGAAGAAAAAGAAAAGCCCTTGCACTCATCTCCTGAGGCGGAGTCTATGGTGTCAAAAACAACTACTCTACCCAAGGACTGGTCTCAAGAAACCGCGTCGATTACGCGATTGATGAAGCTGGTAGGGGCCCCAAAGCCCCAAATGCCTGCTGAACCACCTGTCTGGGTTGAGCATCCTTCGGACCCTTCTCGTCTTCCCTCCACCAACAACGGTCACTCTACAGTGACAGCGGACGATGATGACGGGGCAGGGGTGCAGCCAGCGGCGACGGCTGAGCGCGAGCGACGATGGAAAGAATATGAGGCCCTCCGGAAGGAGTACGAAGAGACCAAAGCCTTGCTACAATCGGCCGAGGTCGTCTCACAAGGAGTTGATGCATACTTCCAGAATTGTGTTGTTGACCACTTGGATGCTATGGACGAGGATCCATTCACGCTTGAGAGCTTTGAGTCTTTGATGCGGACGCATGCCTCACGTGGTAAAGACTTTATCCTGGCACGAGTCACGACTCAGGACCCTGTGGATGCTGAGAAGAGGTATCATTCGTATTATGGCGCGCACCAAATCAACAAGGTCCTCTTCCGAACCCAGCCTGAAGAGGGGCTTTTGCATCGCATGAAAGCTCGGAATGTATGTAACTGAATCATTGGCCAACATGGCAAAAAAAAAGCAAACTGTGAGAAAAAGATAAAAGATTGTCCCAAGGAATTTTTTATTGGAACTAACGCTTTCTTTAATATCCCACTATCGTCTGCCTCTTCTTTCTTCATGGGGAATTCTCTTTTAACTAAAAAAAATAGCCTCTCAACAACATGTTGATCGTAGGCGACGTGCACTATTACTCCATTTCGGCAGAACAGGTCAACAAGATCAAGCCCATCAAGGGCTCATCTGGGGCTGTGAAGAGTTCAGCTGCGTCCATCCTGTCAAGTCTATCTCGCAAATCGCGATGCAGCAAGCTAGCGGCCAAAGCAATCGCTGAACAAATTGGATATGCGCGCTCGTCGCCGCTGTTGGGTGGTGCCGACTCGGACGATTCGGCCTTGTTCGCTTCATCCGAAACCGAAAACTCCGCTGCTGCTACTACTAGTGATTCTGCAACACCACGGTCACGGTCGTCTGTGCATGGAAGAGGACGGCACCACTATCGGTCGAATTCGGGATCCAGCCTAGTATCGCAAAGCAGTAATATCTCATTATCATGCAACCGTGCCCGAACAGCACCGGCGGCCATAACAGGATCTACAACAAGTCGACCTTCAAGACTGCGGCAAGCTATCCAAGTCGGCATCTGCACTGATTTGTCGGATGCTGATACCATGGAAGCTGCCATGTCGCCTACCAGACCTTTCCATGTTGAATCGCCCGATCAAGCTGCAAATAGCGACTCAATGTCATCTGTACCGCAGTCGTCTGCTTCATCAAACCAACCAGCGAGCTTATCGTTCCCGCAGGCGTTGGTCCGCCGTATGCATGCACGGCGTGGGAGCGTGGACAGCAGTCTTAGCGACTCGAGTCATTTCTCACACGTCTCTGGTTGTAGCACCGCAACACAGCAGTCTACTTGCTCAAACATCTCTCATACGGCGGAGTGCCAGCGGCAGCATGGTCGATCCCAGCACTCACAGGAGGAAAATGGACATGACCAACGAACATGGCAACAGAGTCGAGCTGAAGAGGATGGGGTAAGAAGAAGAGACATAGACTCTGACCATGAGCAACGATCAGAGGACGAAAAGCACTCCGAAGAGCGCGTGGTATACACTTTCAAGTATCTGGCCACAGATGATGACTACTTGCTCAAGGCTTCGGTCCGCCAGGTCTTCAAACTCAACGCTCTAGAACCCTGGGACGCTGTGCTATTCACCATCTCAAGCAATGCACTTTACGATTATACAGCGGTTCCTCATCCTCCCCCAACTCCCTCCTCTCCATTACCACCACCATCTCAACCAGAAGCAGGTGCAACTTCAACGCCCCTGGTCGTCACGGTTTCTCCGGCGACCCATGCGACCGATCCTTCCCTGCCACTGCCACCACGATCAGCAGCGACTGCGACGCCTGTGACACCTCGTAGCTCAGCTACAGCCGCCACGCCACGAAGGAGCACTAGCTTCACTAGCCTAGGGGGTCTACTGCAAGGCAGTCCAGTGGTTCCCCGGCGCGATGACAGTACACCCACTGGCCGACGGGCGACCGAGTTGAATCAAGGTACTACGGCAGTTGTCGCTGCAGCTGCAGCTACTGTTGCTACTGCCATTACTTCATCGTCTTTATCTGTGCCAGAGGTAGAACAACCTCTGAACAGTCCACGTTCAATTATGTCTCGTGTTGGGTTGATCTCAGCTGGCCTGGGATCTCCCCGAGGTTCTGGAAATGGAGGTTTTATCTCTAGGAACAGTTCCAGGAACTTTGGGTCACGCCTCTCCATTGATGCACCAAGAAGAGGAGGAGGAGAGGAGAATGGCGCATTAATCGACACTGGTCGACTTGATTACAACGACGGTCATGACAGCATATCGCTCCCACTGACACCCCCGCCGCCTCTCCCCGCCGCTACAGAGATGTTGCCACCTCTGGATGTGATGCCTGTGATGACCCCTCGCCACTCTGGAGAAGTGGGCATGCGTGAGCCGCCACAGCCACATGTGCAGAGCATACGGCCCTCGCCACCGTCTTCTTCGTCGTTACCGTCGTCCACAAGCTCAGCAGCCAATAGCCAAGAATCACTATTGAATCACAACCGCCCTCAGCATCGTCCTAACGGTACCATAGGGGGTGATGAGAGGGACGCAGCTGACTCACTCTCAGGGACCATATGGAGTCCACGGACGCGGGCTCGGATGGAGTCTCAACAACAGCATTCGCTCGCAATGGCGCGCGCACATGCCCAGACTCGAGCATTATTAAACGAGCGCCGCGCTGCACAAGCATCCGCTGTTCACCGGGAAATCGAATTGCGCGAAGACGGAGACTATGATAACGCTGATGATGATGGCGTGATACGTAGCCGTAGTCGCCAAGCTCGTGCATCTGGTTCAACAGCTTCCAGAAGCCGTGGGCCATGGTGGTCGACATTGTTGGCAGTGAAGCGGCTATTACGCGGCCGCCAGCGCCATAATCGTGACCATCCTCATCCTCGTCTCCAAGGGCTAGACAACGAAGACGACGATGATCATTACCATATGGAACACGTTTCCTCAACTGCGACAGCTGGAGCTGGAGTAACTACGCGGCGACATCGCTCTCATCAACTACCCCCAGCGGGTGCAATCGCGCTGCATGACGGCGCTTCTGATATTCCAGTCACCGCCATCAACACTATGCACGAGCGATCACAGCCCTCTTTCCTCCCTTCGTCAAGGAGTTTGGTTACTTTATCTTCTTTGTCGAATGCACACACTTCCCGTCGTTCGCTTGTTCATCGCATATGGAAGTTTATCGCGTATCCGCCCGTGATCATTGGCAGCTACGCTTTGGTGGGCATAGTTATCGTGCATCTGGTCTCGTG
Source organism: Actinomortierella wolfii (assembly GCA_016098105.1). NCBI lineage: Eukaryota > Fungi > Mortierellomycota > Mortierellomycetes > Mortierellales > Mortierellaceae > Actinomortierella > Actinomortierella wolfii. Next base: position 13,880 of record JAAAIY010000306.1, read on the forward strand.
GCCAATGTTTGCTGCCATCATGGCCGGCCTACTGCTGGCGTGCGCGCTAGTGATATACTTTGGAGGTCATAGGCATGCCTTGCTACCTTCTATTGAGGATGTCCGTCCATTAGGCTCGTCCGTCAGCACAGCCCCGTCATGGATGGGCACGGTGAACCGGGGGTCCAATGATCGTGTTGTGACAACAGCTACATTCGTGGCTGGACGAGAAAACAGTTTAGTGCCGAGAGAAGCTGTTCAGCAAACAAACATCGTCCCCGAGTTTGAGAGTAATGGTGTACGGTCAAGTGACAACGATGCCAACTACAGTGTTGGAAGAGCGGCGATGGAGGTTCAGGCGGTCACAGAATTCTCAGGCGAGAGCTCTTTGCATGATTTGTCCATGGACGATTTGACGCAGAGAGACACCAATTCGTTGAGCTCAAGAGAGACCGCCGAAAGCAACGAAAGCGAGCATTATCACGGAGCATACATGCACATGCGTCTCCGCTGTAGGCAACAAAGTATCAGCAGTAGTAGGAGGGACAGCAACGGAGGTAGCGTTGTCGAACAGCCACCTGATTGCAGTATTGAAAGTGACATCACCACTACCGATGACGATGACGATGTGCAGTCGATGGTGTCGGCTATGTCCAACATTTCATCATCTGATGTCGATCCTCAGGACCAGCGGCATCAAAAGCGACAACTGCAACAGATAGCACAGTCTTCAAAAACAACGATGGCGCTACCACACGCAGGTTCGAGCGAAAGAGATGTAGGCGAAAATAGTACGTTCGCCACGGAGGAACAACCAAATAGCCGTGAATGCCATCGGCGGGAAATGTCGTCGCCATTGCTGGAGCGAATGTTCGTCGCGGCACAACTAGAGTCTTGTCTGGCAATGGCATCTAGTGACGATCATGAAAGTTTAAAAGCAACCGAGGTGGCACCAACAGCGACGACGACCGCGGCGCCGGCAGCAGCGGCGGTGATACAGCAAGCAGGTACAGCCACCACAGCTACGCCGTCAACAATGCCCCTCACGCCTGTGACACCATTAACGCCACGCACTCTGCGCGCTCGCAGCTCGGACCTTGAACAAGGACAGGCTACTGCACATTGCTAAGAGATATTTGTAACAGTAAATTATTATCGTTTGGTCATTTGTGTTTGAACCAAAAAATAGGCGTTTATTATATTTTTGAGATATTTGTGGGCAATGTGAACTATAGTGGCGACTAAAAACATGAAAGGCATGGTTCGAAGCGATGAATATGCCACACACTTCGAAGTAAACACGTACACTTTTTTTGGTAGGTGGAGAGGATTTGTGGGTGCACATGTCCTAATTTGGCAGACGTTGCTGAATCATTGGTTTATACTCGTTAAGTCAAATGGAAATTACAAGAAGGTTGCCTTTGCCACCATTCCATGCATTTCATTTTGAAACACATGTTCATTATAGTCTTCCTTCAAAGGATTCTCTGTAGCCATGTGGTTCATTGAAGGAGATGCCGTACACAGAGGTATGTTCTCTTTGCACTCCCTTCTTTGTTTAAAGACACATTGTTATGTTAGAGAAGAGCGCCATTATTTTACATTTGCCCACCTCTCATTTAAAACCTTTTTGGAATGTCACATTTCTTGTCTTTCCTATAGGGCGCAGTTCGAACATTAGGGCGTGGCTTAAGCCAGGAACGACACTTACACTTGGGCGTCAAGATAAGGGTACATGCCTCTCCCCATCAATATTGTGCATAGGCTCTTCAAAAATTGATCTTTAACGACTTCGATTCCGTGAATATTGGTGGCAATAATGCTCAACGATCCATGGTTCATGTCCTTACGTCTGAAATAGATCCAAATGTGCTTTGTGTCGGCACTGATGTCAATGTGAGCCGAAGACATGTTTCTCTCACCGTTGGTGAGTCAACGTTAGCTGACGTGGTAATACAATTGCACAAAAAGAAAAACAGGGCTTACTCTACACAACGAGAACTGATCACCTTCAGCATTCATGCTAACCACTGTCATAATTTGTCATTGCCACTATTTTGTTATTAGACTGTACGAGGAGCTCCATCTAAACTAACGATTAGAGATCTCAGCCAGAATGGAGTTTTCTTGGATGGGACAAAGATCCAACGTCAGCAAAATGTCGATGTCATCCCGTTCTGTGTCACTTCTCGGCATTCAGGCGCCTGGAGCACGTTTCTCTCGAATGCCATGAGCCAGGTTGAAAGCAAGGATCAAGATTCACGAAGTAGCGTCGCCGGTTCTGGATACATTAGTTCGGTGAACATGACCATTGGTAACATGAAGTTCCGAATCATACGGGTGGACTTGAGTATTGCCTTTGCGGGCATGTCGAGCTCTGACAAAGTTGAAGCCTCACAGTTGGCTGCCGATATGGGTAAGAGGGATGCGCATATCTTTTTTGGCTTTTGGAATATTTTGCTGCGCAGTTTAAGAAGGGTCAAGCAGTATGGCAAGAAATGGATATAGGTCTTGATATTATTATATTTTTTAAAAAATGACTGACCCTTTATTTCCCGACTAGGCATCAAGGTGGAACCCAAGGAATGGGTGCCTGGCGTGTCAACCCATCTATTAATGAATAGTTCTAGTAGTCCGCGGGCCGAACAATTTCGACTGAGCGAGAAAGTGTACCAAGCTTTGGCACAGGGCGGACATATCATAACAATGTCATGGCTCAAAGCCATAAGGGACGCACTTGAAACATCCTTCAAAAACCGCTATGAACCGTTTATTCCACCTTTGGAGTCTAGCTTCCTACCCACAGATTTCAGGACACTTGCTGAATCTTCGGGTATCCAATGGTTTCCAAACTTCAAGCGCAAGTTCCTCTTTGATCACCTCCTATTTGTCTTCTTAGCACATGATGCCAAGGTAATCACAACTTATGCCAGGCTATTGGGCGTTGAAATTGAAAATCAAAGCCATTCTCTTTCAGTGCTCAAACTTACCATTGCCATGTACTTTCTTTTGGGAATTTTCACCCATAGGCATCCAAGTGGGAGGCATGCATCCAGAGTGCGGGTGGTGTCGTTACAAAGGAGGAACCAAGCAACGCAAAGGCAGTCATTCGGAGATGCCTTATGCAAGACAAAAAGGAGCCTGTGTTTTTGCGACCCGTCAATGAGGATGCATTTGCACAAATCTCCCCTACTGTCGATCCAATCTTGAAAAAGTACATTGGACTCCTTGCTCAAAATCTTTATTAATGTTAAATGTATGACCTCTAGGCTAAGCAGAATCCTAATGTTTTGTTTTACCTTATCAACTATACATAGAATGGGATACCGCTGGGTAGAGACCAAGGAAATCGGCATGGCGATTTTAGCGGTATCAACAGAGCAATTTTGCAATCCAAAGTATAAGGGCGCCTTACCAACGCTTGACGATCGAATAACCAATGCTACAATGTCGAGCTTTTCGACATTGGACCCACGACACAGTTCTCTCATGCAACCGCTGCCAGAGGAATCAACTATTCCTTCGTCCTTGATTGGAGGGCGAAAGGGAGATCTGCATCGAGATGAGACTGAGATTTTGCAGGACGTGGAAAGTAGCCAAGCATTGCTTCCTTCTCTTAACTTTGACGATTTGTTGATGCCGCGTCGTGGAAACAGTTCTCGAGCCATTACTTCGAAATTATCAAAGCCAACACCTACACGCCCTCAAGCATTATCCACGACCACCACAACCAACACAACAGCAGTGACAGCAGCAGCAGCATCATCGCTAACAAAGCCAGACGCTCCCAAGAAGATAAGGAGGCTAGACATGTTTCTGGATGATGACGACGATGTTATCATCATGGATCAAGCACCGAAAGTGCTAAAGACGCCTACACCTGTGGAGGCTCCATTACAGCGGTCTCCGATCGTAAGTGGATCTTTGAAATCTGTTGCTCCTTCACCCTCGGCTTCTACAGCACCCGGAACACCTTCACGTGGGTCTACCGTCACCACAGCCCAAGGGGGCAATAAGAGCAGCAACCGCGCTAGCAGTGACAATGCCGCCTCGACAGCCACCACAGCGGCAGCGAGGGTGTCGTCGGATGCACCCATCATGCTTGAGTCGGACGACGAATTTGACTTTGGTTTGCCACCGAGGCGCAGTCGAGCAAAGAAAGATGATAGCGTCAATATCAAGGATAGTGACAGGGATATGACAAATGATGAGGAGATCTCAGTCCCCGCTCCAGCACCTACTTCATCTGCGTGTCCTCCTTCTACAACAGATCATATCCGCACGGTTGATGATGAAGGATCTGTGAAAAAGTCTGACAGAACGAAATCAGTAGAGACATTGGACTCTGGTAGTGGCAAGCGGCGCAAGATTCTCACATCAGACTCGACGTCGCAGGTGGATAGGCCATCGGACATGTTTGATGATCTCGATGAAGAAGGAGAGAAGGAGGAGACGAAGAAGGATGCCGATTCTTCAATAAGTGTCATCTCGTCATCCGCATCTACTTCAATGAAGAAAGGTGGTGGTAGCTCCACCACAGCAACGGTGGGTCGAAAGAAGCTAAATGTAGTACATCAAGACATCTCGCTTTATCATATTGAAGACATGATACACCACCAGAGTGAACTTGAAAAGTTTAAGCGGCAAGAGGTCGAACTGCAACAACGACAAGAGATTGAGCGGCTAGAGAAGGAGTACAAGCGTGCCACATCACTAGGACAAGAGACAACTACAACATCAAGTCGTAGCAGTGGCGAGGGAATAACGGAGGCTGGTGAGCAGACCAAGAAACAATCCAAGGCACTAATGACCTCGGTGTTTAATGAGCGTCTTTTGGACAAGGGAAAACGCCGCAAGCTTTTGATGGAGAGTGAAATCAAGAAAGAAAATGAACAGGATTCTATTGTAACGAGCTTGAGCAAAGACTTGACATCGTCATCGCCATTACATCAGCACATATCGAGGGTTGGCGAGCGTGTTGCATCCTTGTCACTACAAGGACAAGATCATCCCGACTGGCCCGAGCATTGGAAGAAAATGTCCAATTTCAAGACGCGTCCACCTGTTGACCCTGTGCTGATTGAGAAATGGAAGGGTCGACCAAATTTCAAAGCTTTTCGCAAGGTAAGTCTAGACAAAAAAAGATGTGACTTGAAGCCAAGGAAGATCGATGACTCTGTGGTGGTAATCTCACAACAACTGAGCAATTTTTTTCATTTCTGTAACGTTATAGACTGTCATGCCTGGCATTCCCATGACCAACCGCCCACCCGTACCACTCATGTCCTCTCAGCAGTGATATCCTCCAAGCCCAGCTGGGGATTGCATGAGCTATGTTGTTGTCATCCTTTTAGGAAAGTAAGAGCATTCATAGCAACAGGGATAGGCGCTCACTTTATTTTCTTTTTTGTACAATACATACACGCATTTCATTCAGGAGCCGTACCTGATACATGTGCACCATGAATGCCAAGGACGGAGCAGAAGAAATTTTGAGTTTCAGTGTGGCGTCAGATATTGAACATAAGCAGCTGCTCTCACAAAAGAAAACGAGGGCATGGATAGCCACACTCTGTGTATTTCCCCAATACTAAGTAAGGTCAACGAATTGGAATGGGCCAATCTCCCCTTTCCATAACAAAAATACAAGAATGTGGATAGGGTTTGAGAGAGGGATCGATGGGAGCACAAGAGAGGGGTTGGAGCTAACAAGAGTCGTGTGTGTGCATGTACGCGGGAGGCGAAAATGGGGAGGGGGACTGTGCTCTTTTGCGAGCCGAGGGAAGGGAATGAGGCAGGAGGAAAATAGGAAACTTGAGTATTAGCCCCAGACCAAAAAGTCTAGGATTGGATAACACTATATTGTATTGAAAACCATTGTCAGCACAAGTGTGTAACCCAAACCGAAGCCCAGCTGTTGATAGGAGAAGAAAGAATGAAAGAGGGAACCGCGGTGATGAGTGAATGGCAATGGTTAGAGCGTGAGGAAGCGGTTTTGGGGAAGGGGCAGCCTAAAACTTTAAGGTTCCAAGCGAAGCGAGTTATCTCCTCCCCTCATTTTCACTGTTGTCATAGGATTGTGGAGAAGAAGCAGTTGAGAATACAATAGGCTTCACATGGACCGAGCAACGCCTCTTATGCTTCCATAACCCCTGTAACACCCGTGCACATCCATCTCATCAGAACACATTCGTCTGCTCCGCCTCTTGCCCGTCCAGTCCCCGTGTCTTGGCAAACATACTTGACGCTGGAAGCCCTCTTCACTGGGTATGCTTCTCCGTTTTCGCATCCTAAGCGGGACAGGGCGTCTGTGATTCAATCTTTTATCAATGAGATCGGCAGAGGAAGGTGAGGAAGTGGGCCCAAGTGGGAAAAGTCTGTACATCAACTACACGTTGGACAAATTGTCGGACAGGGGACAATACGCGTGCATGGGAGGACAGAAGGACGTAGCAATGAATAAACGGCATAGAACTTTGGTTAGGTTATTTGGTGTATGTACCCCACAGCTTTTTTAATAAGCGATGGAGGGAAGTACCAGCGAACCGGTGGACCAGCGAAAGAGAACGAATTGCCATTCTGAACACAAACTCTACAGATGCAGGACGTTCACTCACCCACAAAGTGTCGATGCTCTCTCTCTCTCTCTCTTGCCCTCGCACTCTACCGATTTCCCCTCCCCCCCCCTTTTCGCCGCTCAGGTTCGTTCACTTTGGGATGACCGCTTCTATATAAAAACCATATCCTTCTCCATTGCACATCTCTTCATTCCTCATTCGTTCTTTCCCCTCATCACCAACCGTCACCAAAAAGGCTTGCCTGAAACCCAGCACGCGTACCTTTGCAAGACAACAACTTTCACAAATCTTGTTCAACGAACACAAAAACACCAACTTCATAAACCATGGCCAAGTTTGAATCAGAGGATATCTTTGCTCGCCTCAACGAGGCTCTGAACGCCTTCACACCACAGGAGCGTTCCGAACTAGTCAAGCAAGTCGGCGGCATCTTTGAGTTCCAGATCAAGAAGGACAAGTCGGCTGACGCACCTGTCAAGGTCTGGCACGCCGAGGTCAAGAACCAGGGCGTTATCAACCCGGGCCCTGCCCCCAGTGGCAACCCAGACGTGACTCTGTTCTGCACAGACGAGGACATGGTCGCGCTCGCGACAGGCGAACTCTCGGGTGCACGCGCGTTCATTTCGGACCGTGTCGGCCTCCGTGGTCCCATGATGATGGCCATGAAGCTCGACGTGATTTTCCGTTCGCTCGGCTTGGGCCCTGTCAAGGGCTCGGAGGACGATCTCGGCTATGAGGGCTTTGAGTCGTCGTTCTTGATTCTGCAGATCGCCGAGTATCTCAAGGTACTCACCGAGGCCGAGCGCAAGGCAGAGGTCGCCAAGGTCAAGGGCGTGTTTTTGTTCAATGTCAAGAAGGGCAAGGACACGGCCGTGTGGATGTTTGACATGAAGAATGGCATTGGTCAGATGAAGAAGGGCAAGATCGAGGGACTCAAGCCGGACATTACACTTGAGCTGCCGGACAAGGTCTTTGTCGACATGTTCATGGGCAAGATTAACGGTCAAAAGGCCTTCATGTCCGGCAAGATCAAGATTAAGGGCCAGATCATGCTTGCTTTGAAGCTTGGTACGTGTTATTATTTTTCTTTTGTGGACCGGATGGCTGTCTGGTTTAAAAACACAAGAATAACAATTGAGAAATCCTAACCTTCATATCTACTTTCTTCTATTCATTTTTGACTTTTTACATGATATTCATGAATGTAGACAACATGATGAAGGAGACTCAAGAGAAGATTGGTTTCTTCAAGTCCAAGCTGTAAATGCATTATTCACGTCGCCGTTTCTCGGTTAAAAACTGTAAATAAATTTCCCAATGTAGTATCCTGTCAAAAAGAGCTGTATTGACAATCATTTATCCATTATCAATCGATAAATGTCAAATTGCTCGAAAACCGTGCCACCCGCCATGCTTGCGCAATGCTTGACTAGTCTTCGTTGCGTCCTGTTGTCATGGTAGTGTTGACTTTGTAAGCAAAAGGCGTGTGGCAGCAGTATACTAAAATGTGATGTGGCTTGGTGTATAGAGTTTAAAACCCCTGGTTTCCGCGTTCAACTTTGCTTGAACTCACTCTTTTACATCCACCTTTTTCAGAAAGATTTCATCCCAGAATCCGCCCCGAGGAGGTTGGTGTTCGCGCATCCCGCACCTGCTCCCTCAGTGTGTAACCGAGCTTCACCTCTTGTTTTCAGAAAAGACAAAGGAGGAGAAAGGAAAAGAAATGGAAGCATATCCATGACCTTTGGGATCTATCCAGTCTTTTACATCTACTCATCCACTTAAAATGGAGATCTCTATTTCGTCGCATACCCCCGTTGCATTTTTTCTACCACTTGGAAACAGAGAGTTTCCCACCATTGACAGGGTCCGCTTAGTGCCAAAATTTGGCATAGCTGGTGTGAAAAATGGATTAGAGGCAAAGGCCGGTTCGCTTGCATTACAGGTCTTATTTTTTATATCTTCCAATCTTTCACTCTCAGAGGCGCTTAGCAAACATCAATCTCGAGTGGTAGAGGAGCGGGTTGCCCGAACATGCCTCTTCGCGACGTATTCTGGGGAGAATTCAACCCAATGATTCAGCAACATTGGCGAGTGGTGATTTAATTATGATTGACTACAACCACTAACATTACAAATGTCCCTCTCGAGTATTACGCCAAACCACCCTTGTAGCAGCAAGATTTTTTTTGTATGAGTTGTAGGAAATGATCTTTTCATTACATAAAACACATGTGGTATATTAGTAGCAACGATAGCTTTCGGAAGATTCTACATAGGAACAAAATGAACATAAAGTCTATTCTAAGGAAATGCTTTTTTCATCTCTTCAAGCATACTTGCGAGCGTTCTCAATCTCGTCAATCATTTGCTCATATTCCTTGAGTCGTGATGGGCTACGGTCATTGATCGACCGTTGTGTAGCCTGTGATGTTTTGCGTAGCGAACTGGTTAGTGGCGCTTGGGATGACATTGGAGGTGCTGGTGATGGCGTCTTTGGTGCTGGAGGGAGTGGTTGGGAAGGGCTTGGTGAGGAGGGCATAGATCCCTTGGGAGGTTGTGGCTGGGAATGTGTTGGGGGTTGCATCATCATCCGCCGGTACAGCTCCTGGTCATCGACATTCTCGTCCTCATCGGCTGAAGCATCGTCCAAATAGCTTCCGTAGTGGTATGCATCCTGTTGTTTCTGCTGTCGATACTGCAGAGATGAATTATTCACGGCATTATTGTTGTACTGATGATCCGTGCCCGGGGTTTTGTTCCATGGTACTTTAAGCATCTCGAGTTCGTGAGTGATCGAGTCGATCGAGTTTCGGTGTGAATGCTCGAGGTGCTGGCCATGATAACTGCCATTATTGCTGCCACCATTCTTGTGTAGATCGAGACCGCGGATGGCCATATCCATTTTCTTGCCATTTGCACTGTGGCTCGATGATGTCACTTGACCCAGTTGTTCGTGGATACCCGCCAAGTTGGTCGATGTGGCTGGTGATGCTGGCAATGAGCCATCCACGCTACCGCCATGCATGTTTTCAAGAAGAAGCGTGACCTTCTTTTCGGAATCCTGCAAGCGGGCTTCAAGGACAGCATTGTCACTCTCGAGGATTTGGATGGTCTCCTGTGAGCGCTTCACCAGAGCCTCGAGTTCTTGTCTCTGCTGCTCCCATTGGCTTTGTTCTTGAGCAAGCTGCTTGGCCAGGTTACGTTCACGTGGGTTGGACCGCATCATCTGGTCCATTGTCTCCGCCTGTGCCTCAAGTGCCTTGTTGAGCTGCTCGCGTAGATTCTCCTTCTCCTCGAGAAGATCCTCCATCTGCTGCTGCTTTTCTTGGGCCATCGAAAGAGCAGCCTCGCGATCGACTTGAGTTTGGTGGACCTCTTGGACAAGTCGCTCGACATCGTTCTCTAGTTGCTTTTTCTCGTTATTGGCTCGTTGCTTCACATTATCGAGCTGAGCTTGCACATTGTCAAGCTCCTCGGAGATCGTCTCATTAATCTGTTCAACCTCTTGCAAGCGTTCGGTCAGCGACATGACTTTTTGCGATAGCTCAGCCGAATGCATCTCCGAATCGACCAAACGCGACTGCAGGCTGTTGATCTGCGACATCAGATCTCGGCGCTCGCTCTCCGAGTGAGTCTTTAGTCTCTTAAGCTCTTCCTCCATCTCCTTGAAGCCTTCTTGCTGGCTGTTCCGTCCGCTTCCGCACTGTGCATGCTCAGCGAGTACTTGTTCCAGCTCTTGTTCAACGGCCATCTTTTCAGAAATGGTCTCCTCAAGGTCTGTCTTGAGCTTGCGGAGCAGCAGCGCGGTCTTTTCGGCATGCTGATCAGACGACTGTCGTTTGCTCTCGAACTTTAATACTTGTTCCTCGTATTCCTGGCGAAGCTCTTCTAGTTCGACCTCGAGAATCCGGACACGTTCCTCGGCCATCGCTGCACGGTCCTCAAGTGCTGACGTACCGACTGTCGAACCATCCTTGTTAGTCATGATGCCCTTTTCACGCATCACATCCTTGAGCATGCCGAGCTGCACCTCCTGATCTTCAATCTGCTTGGCCTTGACCAGCAACTCCTTCTCGGCCTCACTCACACGACTTTCGAGCGAAGCCTTGGCATCGCGCTCCTGTGCCAGCTGTCGTTGAATAGCCAGACCTTCAGCCTTCGACTTCATTGCCGCCTGCTCGAGGCGTGACATTTCGACCATGGACTGCTTATGCAAGACGCGCAGCGACTTGAGCTCGTGCTCAAGTTCAGAGATACGTGACACGTTTGACAGAATCGCAATACTGTCGTGCTTGCGCTCCTTGATCGAATCTCGTGTCGATCCACCTGCACCGCTAGCACCTGTTTGAATGGGATTAAACGCACCGAGACCATCTTCGACAAGTTTGCGCAGTGTTTGGACTTCTTCCTTCGATACCTGCCATCGGTTCTCGACCTCCTCAACCTTGGCCTGGTACCGAGCGGCTTCTGCACGCGAGCGTGCATAATCTTGCTGCACCTGTTCAAAATCTTGCTCAAGCTGCTCCAGCTTGGTCGATAATTGCTCGGCCATGGTCTCCGCTCGGTTCGCGCGCTCATTCGCCGCCTGATATGCCCGCTGCGTCGACTCGAGTACTCGCGTGTGTTGCTCAATCTCTTGCTTCTGCCTTTCAATCTTGGCCAAAAGTCCTGTCGACTGCGATTGTGTGCCCGAGAACCCAGCTTGCGTCTCTGCCAACTGTGCTGCCAGGTCGCGCGATTCGTTCTCAGCCTTGACTACTCGGGTGTGCAGATTCTCCAACTCGGCCAGCGCTCGTGTATGCGCTGACTGTGCTTCGTCAGCCAGTTGTTGAGCATCATTCGACCGTTCTTCGGCTGCGCGCCGCCGCGTCTTCTCATGCAGCAATTGTTCCTGTGCGGTGCTGTACAGCTGCTCAAGAGATTCAAGTTCGCTCAATGCCGTCGTCAACCGCTTCTCCAGGTCTGCCGACCGTTCCATCTCTATCTTCGTTAGCTCGCCATTGGCGACAGCCAGCTGCGATGAAGATGACGTTGACGACTGCTGTAATTGTTGCTGAAGCGACGAAAGCTTTGCCTTAAGGTACGCTGCTTCCTGCAGTGCTCCAGTTCGGACACGTTCCGCCTCACGTATTTTCGCTGAAGCGGACTGGGCCTGTGCAGCTATCGAGAACTTGGCTTCTTGCAACTCCTCTCGCACTTTGAGCAGCGCTTTTGTGATGACCAACGAGTCACCTTGCAGCTGAGCCTGCTCAAGCTCGCGCTCAATCGCAGACATCGAAGACCGCCTGTGACTATCACTTGAGCCTTTGGGTGGGCGATTCAGCAGGAGCTCGGCAATGAGCCACTCTTGGCGCTTGCGCATCTGTTCAAGCATCTCATCACGCTCTTGCAGCGTTTGGCGAAGATGCTCGTTTTCATCATGGAGTGCTGCATTAGCTCTGGAAGACGACGATGTCTGTTGGTGGGACTGATGCTGCTGAGCAGCGTTGTAAGGAGATCCTGGAGGATGCGGAGGTGGTGTAGGAGTAGCACGCGAGGGGGGTAGACTCATATTAGATAGTGGTGAGCCTCGGCCACCCGCGATACCAGTAAGTGATGAAGGAGTACCTGGAGGATGACCGGCTGGTGACGGTGTTCGGTTAGGTGGTGTTGGTGAAGGGGATGATGGGGTTGCTGCTGGAGGTGGAGGGTGGATCTGCGTCCGTGGAGGTGGGAGCCCTGTGGATCCAGCACTGAGCTTCCGCTCTGAGCCTGGAGGAAGCGGAATGGAGGGTGATGAAGGAGGAGGTGGAGATGGTGCCGCGTTGGCTTGCGTCGATGGTGGCGGTGGGAGGTTGCTGCGACTGGATCCACTTGGTACGGGTGTAGATGATGCAGAGGGGGTCAAAGACGGTGATGTAACCGGTGGCTGAATATATTGTGCATTGGCAGCCTGTGAAGGGGACGCGGCTGGAGAAGAGATGGCATCCAAGGCATATGGATTAAAATCATCCGCCGATGGCGACGGCTGCCTCGGCTGTTGTTTGGGACTTTCGCTTGGAGAAGCATTGACGACTCTCAAAGGAGAAGAATTGGCCATCGCAGGCATCCCTGGGGTCAGGCTTTGCATTGCTCGGCGATTATCCTGGAGAGAACCCTGCTGGACCTGAAGGGACGTCTTGTTGTAGTCAGCCATGGTAGCACCCATGCTTGGCGAAAAATCGTCCTTCATAGTTTGGCGGCGTGAAGTCATCGAAGGTCCCTCGGCCAAGTTTTGCTGTGAATCCGTTCGCTGAGGTGGGGAAGGGCCCGTTGTTGTCAGCGGCCGGCCAGCAAGCTGTGGGTTAATCAAATCTCTAGTCTGTTGTGAGATAGCTGGATTGGCGCCAAACGTCGCAGGTGAAGCAGGACGTTGTGTCATCCTCCGATCTGGCCGTTCAGGGCGTTCTGGTCGTTCAGGACGCTCTGGCGGGCCGTGCCGCTGATTCTGTTGAACAGGTTGCGATGGGTGTTGATCTAGTTGTTGACGCTGAAGAGCACTACGGTCAAGATCATGCTGCTGATGAGAATTTGATGTCCGCATTTGATCGTCTCCCATTGCTCCGCTCTGTGTTCCTTGGTTGGCTGATGTCTGGCGCGGTGGAGGAGCTACATATCCAGCGTTGGCGTCATGATACCGAATGTTTGCTTTAAAAAAAAAAAAAAGTAGTTGGCACGAGGATTATCTTTTAGCTTAAGAGCCCAAATTGGTCTAAGTAACGGCGTGCAATTAGATCTGGCCAGTTGGAAAAACGATGACTAAAAAAATGGTTAAATCATACCATGCTCAAGATAATGAACGCGGGCAGTATCGTCATGGAGGTGTTGTGGTGCTACTTGGCCACCAAGAATGAAAATCTTATCCTTGATTGTGCACATCGTGTGACCTGTACGGGGGCATGGCGCTGGGCCGACATTCTGGAAAAGGTACCAGCGACGCTCTATTTTTTAAAAAAAGGTGCACAAGAATAGAGAGTGAGCCGGACCAACCAGGGATTAATGAGGGAACCGGAATATAAATAGGTGGGACTGCCACCGTGCTCAGACATTCCTGATGAGCACCACTGGGTGCTATGCATAAGAAGCAAAAACAAAGTTAATTACCTGCAATCTTGAATCCGTAGGCATCATTCAATTCAACATTCTCAGGGCTGATGCCTCCAAAAATATAGAAAACGCCATCCACAATGGTGCAAGAGTGTCCATGACGACCGGGGGGCAGGAATCCAGATGCAGGAATAGGTGTCCAGGTATGTGCTCGGGTATCGAAACACCAAATGTCGTTATAAAAGTATTCTGCATCTGCGCCTCCAAAGATATAGATCTTGTTCTCATAGACCGCTGCACAATGACCAGCGCGAGCCGGTGGTCTCTCTGACTTTGGCTCAATGAATTCCCATCGAGGGTTGTGCGTGACTAAGAATTACATTATGAAGGCGGTAAGTTAATTAAATTGTTCTTTTTCGGCCTTTCTCTCCTCTGATCCTGAAAATTAAAGATCCGAGCTGGAGAGTATAACTCAATGCCTTTTTCTCATTTGTTCGTCTTACTTGTCTTCATGTCAAAGGCGATAATATCTCCAAAGTACTCTTCTTCGCCGAATTGACCACCGTAAATATACATGACGGTTCCGATACTGACACCTGTATGGGAATGACGTGGACGAGGAAGTTTGCCCTTGAGAGAAGGCTTGTTCCACTCCTTGCGAACTGTATGGAGAACGTAAAGATTGTCGTCATATCGATTCCGTGCAGGATCATAGCCACCAAAGTCTGTTTTGCATCGATAGAGAGTGTTTTATCAAATGAAAAGCAATCAGTAACAACAACAGTCAGTCAGTGATGCATGTTGTGAGCGTGTGGAGCGTTTGTCTTTTTTCCCATTGTTGAGTCATGCAGTGTGCCAATGGGTACAGATACCGATGGGCAGTGCAGATGTTTGTGTCAGCGCTGAGATGAATAAGAAACATTCGAAGCGGCAAACAGCAGCGTCGAAAATGCATCAGAAGCAAGTGCACTTACATATGATGTACTGTCCAATGTTAACGCCTGTATGACCCATCCGTGCGGATGGTTGATCAGCGCCAGCCGCATTAATCAGTTGGCATTGTAGCGAAACTGATTACATATATCGATAATATTTTTTTTTACCATCCGATCGAGCGGGCATGGGACCCAAAGACAAATTTTTGAATACAGACATATACGCAAGATAGAGGATGTGTCCGATTAGTATAAATATATACATATATTGCACTTGGGTAAGAGGGTAAGAGGGAGCATGCAAAACACCGCTCATGGTGTGGTGTAATCAAGTGCTATTGTTTTCTTTTCTGTGCTACACAAAATTAAATGAAGCAGAGATAGATGATGACCCTCTCCCCTTTTTTCTTCTCTCCATCACAAATGCTAAGAAAAGTAACAGTAATACATACCCGAATCCAACATGTAGAGTTCTCCTTTGGTTGGGCCTTCCATGTGCGGCGGTCCACCACCAAAGATGAAAATGTCAGTGCCTGATGAAGTGATAGAGCTCGTGTGCTGCACCCGAGGGAAGGGGTTTGCACCGAGGATACGGCGTTCTGTCCACACCATCTGAGGGTTTGGTTGCGCTGGCGCTGGGGCGACATTTGCCACTGGCTGTGGATGCTGGTGAAGTGCTCCATGACCAGGGAACGATGACTGCATGGGCGACTGGGGACCTCCATTTGGATGTAGCGAGTGGAACGAAGACACAACCGGCGATTGCATAGCGCCGTAGATATCCGGGGTATTCATGCCATGATGATGCGCAGTGGGCGAGGTAGGATACGCGCTGAAAGACTGTTGTTGAGGGTGCGGCTGGACATGCAGGTTAGGAGGTTGCTGAGGGTATTGGCCGCTGGTAGGCAACGGCGTGGCAGGCGAGTGCTGCCTTTGAGGTGGCATACCCGCATTCGGGTTTTGAGGCTCGTCCTTCTTTTTCTTATTGAAAAGACCTGCCATAACTCGGTGTCAATGGCTTTGGGGGAAAAGGTGAGGGTGCAAGTGGTGGGTGGTTACAGGGGGAGAGAGAGATGTAAAAGTGAACGGGAAGTAGGGACAATGGTTGGCTTCGTTTCACCAATGCAGGTAATGAACTGATCCTTCCCCAGTAAGGCAAATGGCAAGCGCTCCTTCTTTCAATGGGCAGACACGCTCGCTACACAAACTACAGAACACGCGTTTGTGTTTGGTGGGAAGGAACAAGAGGTGCGAGAAGGAGGGGAGGGAGGGAGGAGGAGGTTAGTGAAGAGATGGATTTGGCACTTCCTCGTACAAGATGAAGAAGGATGGCAAAAGGATGGAGGATGGAGGGAAGAAGATTGCAATAAAATAAAAAGAGAGATGAAGGTCCTAGCAGGGTGGTGCTAAAACTTTAATTGGGTGTGCTCTCAAAACCCAAGCAAGACGAGAGCATGAGAGTCCCCATTGGTGCCTTGTTGGAAGTTTTTGAGTGGAAATACCAACAAGCAGTAGGTCATTTTCAATGAACCTTGGGGGCTAGGGTGGGTAGGCTGTCAGTTTTGCAAGTCAGCACACATTAATGAAAGAGCACGAGCGAGCGTGGAGAGAGACCAGTTTGTTTGGATTGTTCATTAAAAAAGATAAGGTACCAACACCCATTTGGACACCTTCTCTCTTCTTTGGTTTTCTTTTTGTCCATACAATATACATACAGCGAAGCACCCATCAAATCGCTGGTGTGCTCGTTGTTTATAACGTTGAGGAAACGGGAGGCATGGACAGAGCAAAAGCAATTTTACCATTGATCAGATCTGTTTTGTCTTCCATGTAGAGGAAGAGGGGCATTTTGGACCCCATCATGGAGTACTACTACAGATCGAAAAAGGAGGCGAACCCAGTTCCTGAATCTTTTCTGCTGTGGATGCCATGACTGCAATATCGCCACACACACACACACACATACACACATACAAAACACACATGAGCTCACCAATTGTAAGCACACTCAGTGCTCTCCTTCTTATTAGGCCTCCCTTCCTTTTCTCTCTTATTCTCTCTTTCTCTCACTCTCTCTCACACTCTTTCTCATTCTCTCTCTGTATCTCTACTCCCCACTTGCTTCTTGACACTTTAAAGACTACCAAATTGCTCATATTCCAAACCCTCACACTCTCTAACCATTTTCGTCTACACACCCAGCATGCGTTCATCCTCCCTTTCTCTTCCTATATAAACTTTACTTCTCGCCCGTTCTCATGACTCTGCACCAAGAACAATAAACAAAAAACAAACAATGGAGACAAGAGCACACTTTGTATAGAATATATATACAGTATCGGATACCGCCGCGTATCATTTCGTGTCTAAGGAAGCGTGTCAATGAGGAGCAGTGTACCCCTGGAAGTCTTTCATCATGTAGAACAGTGAAAATACAAGAATAATTGATCAGGTCTTTCTCGTCCATTCCCATCGAAAATATCTAGCTTATTAAGCTAACATAGCTTGGGGTCTGTCTACCTCATCTAGTCTAGGAACCCGAACAGAAGAAAGCCCTTTTGCTTCTGCCCTTGACCCCACACCCGGCGGTCTCGGGATGAGCCAATCAAGACGCTTGGGTTGGGTGATATGTGTGTGTGCAAGTTGGAAATTATTTGAATTTCCGCCATTTTTTTTTCCACGGTCTGTCCCCAGCCGACGTGGGGACGAAAAGACTAAAGAGAAAAAGGGTGGGAACTCTTTCTTCTCTTTCTCCTCTTTCTGCTCCCTTTGTCCGTCCAGCTCTTCACCTTCCTGTCGCCTCCCCACTCTCTCCTGTCTCTTTTTCGACGAGCCATACCGTTAGAACTTTCTTGCAGGACAATCTTACTCGCCACTCAACCCTTGGACTCTTCAGCTAACAAGACTAGTCTAGCTGTCAAAAAGGACCTCTTTGTTTTCCCCACATTCTGCTAATCAAAGAAACAAAGCATCATGCTGAGCATTCGTCGGATGGCTATTGCCAGGCCAGTTTCCCGGATGGGCATGCCCTTCAAGAAGGTACCTGCTCATTCTTCTCCAGGGCAGAAAGATCAGTGATGCGATGGGGAGACAACAGCAAGGTACATTTCATTTCGACTGACCCCCTCTTACGCTTGCCGCTGAATGTGATTTATTCCTAGGCATACTCGACCGAAAAGCCTCGCGTGCCACTACATGAAGAGTGGGCCAAGATGGCTACCAAGGAGCTCAAGGGCAAGGATCCCAATGAGGTCTTAACCTGGAGGACTGCTGAAGGACTGAATATCAAGCCCGTCTACACAAAGGCAGACACCAAAGACATTCCTGACGAAATTCCTGGCAAGTTCCCATTCACTCGTGGTCCATACGCGTCGATGTACACAGCTCGCCCATGGACCATTCGTCAGGTAGGATCTCCTTCTTTTGTCGTGCTCACTTTCTCCTAGAACATGCATGTAGATAGTCATACGGGAGACAGGTTCTTTCCGGCTCGTACCTTTGTTGATTTTGTGTTGCCAACGTTATTTTTTTCGTTTTACTTTAACCGAGTTTTGTTTGGCCCGAGTTAATACGTGCTTTGCCCTTTTCCACCCCTCTTTCCAACGACATGTTTCTCTCCAACTTTTTCCGGGGTTGGTCGCGATAGGCTTTCGAGACAATACTAATCGGCTATCTACTTCTATCCTCTCCCAACTTTTTTCTCATGAACCTTAGTACGCTGGTTTCAGTACAGTCGAAGAGTCCAACAAATTCTACCGTAAAAACTTGGCAGCAGGTCAGCAGGGTCTCTCTGTTGCTTTTGATCTGGCCACCCACCGTGGCTACGACTCGGATCATCCCCGCGCTATTGGTGATGTCGGTATGGCTGGTGTCGCCATTGACTCTGTCGAAGACATGAAGGTATTCCTACAGCCCAAATCCAGCTACTAAATAGTGAGTGAGGCATGGTTTGTGCAAGTAAACTTATGACTAATGCTTTTCTATGCTTCCTCACATTAGATTCTTTTTGATGGTATCCCCTTGAAGAAAATGTCCGTCTCGATGACTATGAATGGCGCCGTGTTGCCTATTCTTTCCATGTACATTGTAGCTGGTCTCGAACAGGTATGTGATCGTCCCGTGGATGTACACTGTTGTAGCAGGCGACCTATATTTGAAGTTAATTACTCATTCTAACACAAAAACATTTCTGACCCGTCTTTGATATATAGGGAGCCAAGCTGGAGGAGCTGTCGGGAACAATTCAAAATGACATTCTGAAAGAGTTTATGGTCCGTAACACGTTCATCTACCCACCAGAGCCATCTATGAAGATCATTGGTGATATCTTCGCCTACACATCGCAGTATATGCCCAAGTACAACTCGATTTCAATCTCGGGTTACCATATGCAGGAGGCTGGAGCTGACAACGTGCTCGAGATGGCTTTCACGATTGCTGATGGTCTAGAGTACATCCGCACAGGTTTGAAGGCTGGAATGACAGTTGATCAGTTTGCTCCCCGTCTCTCTTTCTTCTGGGCCATTGGTATGAACTTTTACATGGAGATTGCAAAGATGCGTGCTGCTCGCCGTCTGTGGGCCACATTGGTCAAGGAGAAGTTCCAACCAAAGACTGAGAAGAGTTTGCTACTGAGAACGCACTGCCAGACTTCTGGCTGGTCTCTGACCGAACAGGTAATTTTCTCCGCATTCTTCTTAACCAAGAACGCTGGTCTTGCTTGACTCTTGTCCATGATTAACATGCAATTACTCATTTTGTGGGATAAAAATTAATATAATCTTGTTGCATTATATAATTAGGATCCCTATAACAACGTCATCCGTACAACAATAGAAGCTATGGCTGCTACCCTCGGTGGCACCCAGTCGCTGCACACTAATGCTTTTGATGAGGCTATTGGTCTGCCCACGGAATTCAGTGCCCGCATTGCCCGTAACACCCAGCTGATTTTGCAGGAGGAGGCCTTTATCCCCAAGGTGGCTGATCCATGGGGCGGTTCATACATGATGGAGTCGCTGACAAACGATATGTTTGACGCTGCTCGCAAAATTGTGGATGAGGTGGAAGCAATGGGTGGTATGGCCAAGGCAGTTGCTAGTGGCATGCCTAAGCTGCGTATTGAAGAGTCAGCTGCCAAGAAGCAGGCTCGTATCGATTCGGGCCAGGACACCATTGTCGGCGTTAACAAGTACCGTCTTGAGAAGGAGGACCCTGTTGACGTCTTGGCTATTGACAACACTGCTGTCCGTCAGAGCCAAGGCCGTCGTCTGGAGCAGCTGCGCAAGAACCGTGACAGCGCTAAGGCTCAGGCCTGCCTGGAGGCTCTGACCGAGTGTGCCAAGACTGGCCAGGGTAACTTGCTGGCATTGGCAGTCGAGGCTGCCAAGTCTCGCTGCACCGTCGGTGAGATCTCAGAGGCTCTGGAGAAGGTCTGGGGTCGTCACTCCCCCTCCATTCGAGTCGTCTCTGGCGCATACAAGTCGGAGTATGGCGAGAGCAATGATGTGGCTAAGACGGTTGAGCTTGTTGAAAAGTTCTTGAAAGAGCAGGGTCGTCGCCCTCGTTTGCTTGTCGCCAAGATGGGTCAGGATGGCCACGACCGTGGCGCCAAGGTGATTGCTTCTGGCTTCGCTGATCTCGGCTTTGATGTCGATGTCGGACCTCTGTTCCAAACGCCTGCCGAGGTGGCTCGTCAGGCTATTGATGCTGATGTCCATGTCGTTGGTGTGTCGTCCCAGGCAGCTGGTCACAAGACCCTTGTGCCTCAGCTGATTGCTGAACTCAAGAAACAAGGTGCCGGTGACAAGCTCGTTATCTGCGGTGGTGTTATTCCCCAGCAGGACTACCAGTTCTTGTTTGATGCTGGTGTCACATCTGTCTTCGGCCCCGGTACTCGCATCCCCATCGCTGCCCAGGAGGTCGTCCAGAAGATTGAGGACAAGCTCAAGCAGTAAATGAGTATGAGAGATGCCGTTTTGTTCGATAGGGATTGCAAATAAAAAATGTATATGTGTGTATTTCTTCCAGTATTTATTGTTGGGATAGAACAACGCTCACGCGTAGTTGTAAGAACAGATGTAAGTCATTGAGTAGTACAACTTGGATCTACACTGCGGTTTGAATTAGCCCCCTTGATTAGCAGAAAAAAATCTGAAAACGACAATAATGTTCTTGCCGCGAGCTGCAATGAAGCAGGATCCTCAGAGCTAGGAAAGTGCTTGATCACAGTGCGACTATGACTGCTGCTATTGCTGTACTACTATCTAGCCTGAGCGATCTTTACTTTAGGCATCCTATTGTCGTCAT
>JAAAIY010000307.1:0-34693 GCA_016098105.1 Actinomortierella wolfii
CAGCAGTAGCCTGCTTCTCCTTGGGCTCATTTTCCTTGTCCTCCTTCTTATCAGCTGCGGCGGCGGCCTTGGGCTTCTTCTCCTTCTTCTCCTTGGGGGCATCAGTAGAGGCAGCGGCGGCCTTCTTCTCCTTGGGAGCAGCAGCCTTCTTCTCCTTCTTCTCCTCAGTCTCAGCCTTGTCAGCCTTCTTGGTGGCCTTGTCCGACGACTCGGCCTTCTCAGCCTTGGGCTTCTTGGCCTTTGTCTCCTTGGGGGCGTCACCCTCGGCCTTGGCCTTCTTGGGCTTCTTCTCAGTAGATGCCGCGGCTTCGCTACCCTCGGCCTTAGCCTTCTTGGCCTTTGGCTCCTTGGCCTTGGGCTCCTTAGCCTCGGCGGCCTTCTCCTTCTTCTCCTTGGGCTCCTTGGGGGTCTTCTCCTTCTTCTCCTTGGGCTCCTTGGCGGGAGCCTTCTCCTTCTTCTCCTTAGGCTCCTTGGGGGTCTTCTCCTTCTTAGCCTTGACCTCCTTGGGGGCATCCTCCTCCTTCTTGGCGGCCTTCTTTGTCTTCTTCTTCTCTTCACCCTCCTCAGCAGTCTTCTTCTCCTTCTTCTTAACAACAACCTTCTTGGCCTCCTCCAAGGCCTTTGCGTGCTTTTCCTCGTTCTTGGCGTTCTCAGCCTTGGCCTTCTCCTCATACTCGGCCTTGGCCTCGGCCGACACGGTCTCCCACTTGTCAGCCAAAGTCTTGATAATGTCGGCCCGCGAAGCATCTGGTGCGGCATCCTTCACCTCCTTCTGATGCTCGCGAGCATAAATGTCAAAACCAGAGCGCTTCTTGGGAGGCTTGGGCAGCTTACCCGATGCTGCTGCCTTCTTAGCCTTTGCAAGGGCAGCTGCGGCCTTCTTCTTCTCGGCTGCGGCCTTCTTAGCCTCCAGGGCCTTGGCCTTCTTCTCCTTGAGCTTCTTCTCCTTGGCAGCCAGCTTGGCCTTCTTCAAAGCAAGCTTCTTGGCCTTTTTCTCCTTGGCCTCTTGGGCAGCCTAAAAGTAGAACGTAATGTGCAGATAAGAAATGTTTACAAGTGTTTAGTGCGCTTGATCAGGTATGCAACGGCCTCGAAAAAAAAGGGCGAGGGAGAAAGAGCAGTTGTGAGCACGATAGGATTGGTACACCAACATCAGTGCTGATAGGGAGGGGTGCTGAGGATAGAATCCTAGTCCCTCGCGACGCGCCACCGTTTGGCTCAGGCACGCGACTGATAAATTTGGGAGCTCTTGTAGATGTAGTGTGTCTGATATCTTGTTCAGCGTCGGTTGGATATATCAGCAAATATAGTTTTCTTACCTTGATGTGCTTGGGAACAAGACCCGAGTCCTTGGGGTTCTTCAAGAAAGTCATCAGACGAGCAATAATGGCATCCTGTAGAGTGAAAAAAAGACAGAGTAGAGTGATTAGTCGGTCATTCTTAACGTTCACATAGGAAGCAACATGCTGTAAAAGGAGGATCCATCTGGATCCTTTTCTTGTTCTAACAGGACGCCTGACATACCTTATCACCACCAGTCTCGAGGTTGAACAGCTCGACGAGCTCGCGAAGGCCACCAACGAGCCAGCGGCCGAGCTTCTCCTCAACGGCCTCTTCTTCTTTCTGTAAGCATTTGTGGGAGTGAAAAATGGGCAGAGATAGGGTGTGCAGAAAAACATGTGAAGTAGAAGGTGAGTATGGATGACATGAGAATGAAAATCAAGAACGTTTTTTTTTTTTTTTTTTTTTCTCAGTCAGGTCCTCAAAGCCATTGAATTCACGGATGTTGTTCTTGATGCTCTTGACGTTGGGAATCTTGCCACCAAAGAGAAGGCGGTGCAGACCCTTGGCAATATCATCGCTAGCCTTGAGCTTGTCGAGGTTGGAGTTGACTGGAAGAAGGACAAGTAGGTAATAGAAAGGAGAATAAAGAAAGATGGGAAGTTTTGATGTCAGTGTCTTGTATTGGGGGAACAACCTTGTTCAGCTCAAGTGTTTGTGTGGAAATAGAAGGGGGGGATGCAGGCTGCCCTATCAAGGGTAGAAGGGTAGATAACACTCCTAGCGAAATGGGTATGAAGAGGATTCGACACGGAAAACGCGTGCTTACCAGTTGGGATATCCTTCAGCTTGGTGCCTTTGCCCTGTAAAATAAAAACGAGTGACGAATAAATGTATGTGAGTGGGAGAAAGGTAGGCCAAGACAATTTTTGGTCATTTGAACAATGAATGGGTTAGATGGTAAGTAAGAGAGCAACCGTTTTTTTTTGTTGCGTGTCTGACACCATTGAAATTGCAGCTATAGAAAGCAGAGTGTGCCGATCTTTTTTCATTTTTCGACTTACATTAGGGATCACGACAGGCTTCTCAGCCTTCTCCTGAGTAGCAGGGCCGTGATAACGTTCAACCTTCTTGCGGTCTCGAGTACCCTCAACGATGCCTAGGGTGAGAAGAGCGAGAGAAGAGGGGGAGGGGAGGGAAAGAGGAAGAGAAATGAGGATGTTAGCAAGGCTTTTTGTGTGTGAAGAAGACGTGTGTTGTGTGTCAGAGTTGGATGGATAGAACGTCTTATTTTTTTGGTTTGTAGGTCCTGCGCCATTTTGGCCCAGGGGATTTTTGTTCTGAAGGTAATTGTAGCCGAGAAGAGAAGGATGGCCAACCATCCCCCCTCTTATCCTCGAATTTTTTTCATGTATCGTGTCGCGAGAGCAACCAGCCTAAGACACGGGTGAAAGATAACAGAATTATGGGTGGAGGGCTGTACCTGAGGCGAGAGGGTTCTTGGGGATGTAAACTTCAGAGTCGGACGAGTCGGAATCAGACATGGTGATCTAGAAAGGGGCGGCGATGCGATGCAAGGATGGGAAGGTAAGTGGGGATGAATGAATGGATGGATGAATGGTGGAAAAAAGAGAGAAAGAGAGAAAGAGAGATTGCGCTATTTGCGTGTGCGGAAAGAATAAAAAGAGCCAAAAAAAATTGAAAAAACGAGAGAGAGGGGGGAGGGGGAGTGTTACGCGTGATATCCATCACTTTCTCTCTCTCTCTCTCACTTTTGGCAAAAAGAACAAAAAAATTTTTTTGTCATTCTGGCCCTGGTCCATGGGTGAAAGAAGGTGCACAATGGGGCCAAAGAGAACCATGTAATGCCAGGTCCATGCAGGGTCAGGTCAAGGACACCGTGCTCTATGCATGCAACATACTTGTAAGGAAGGGAATGGTAGATGGGGACAGGGGAATGGGCGTGAAAAGGATGGGTGACTGAATGGAGTTGTTTGAGGGAAAGTGAGAAAGAGTGAGTCGGAGGGAGAGGGCGAGGGGAAATGGACAAAAGGGACGAACGACGCGCTCAATCGAGACAAAAAAAAAAGAGAAATTTATTTTTTCGTTCTCAGCCCAAAAACAAGGGACCGAAGGACGCGTCCATGCTCTCTCTCTATCTCTCTCTTTTGCCAAACGAACAGTAGAGCAACCGACGTTGTTGCATCGTACTGTACAGTACAAACACTCTCCGTTGCATTTCTCGGGATGCTGAGAGCGATAACGCAGCACTCTCCCATCAGCCCCAATCACCACGCACGGTCCGTCATCACCGCCATCACTCTCTTGTCCTCCCCTCTTGATCATCATCATCCCTACCGCCACACGGGGCACCTGGTCGGTGCTCAAAGCATCCCCTCGCATACCAACCCATCGCACCACAGCACAAGCTTTTTATGATTGTTATTACTGTTATTTATCTTGTGTGCATTGCATATCAATTCCTCTTGTGCCGATCCCTATTGTTTGGTCTCCACCGCTCCTTTCTCCCTTCCTCTCTCCCTTGTACAAGCACATCATTTTCTCACACACTCAGCGAGCTGCCTTTCTTTTCTACTTTCCTCCTCACAGACACAAGATTCTCTTTTCTCTCTACTACCCTTTGCTCTTGTTGTTCCTCAACCCCACATGCTGCTCTTTCTCGCATGCTCGATCAAATCTAACCGATATACAACACTCACATCTGTGGATAAAAGGAGACCGTTGTAAACGTTGTAAACGAATGTTGATCCCCTCATTATCCCCTCCCTCTAGATCCTTTCCCCATCCCTTGGTTCCATACCCTTACTGTCCTGCCCTCTACAATGTACGATACAGAAAATAAAGAATCGCAAAACGTGCATGTCTATTGCGTGGAAAGATGCAAAATGATATGTACAACAAAAATATATAAAAAAACTACCGACTAGTTATCCACAATAATTAAGAGTGCGATACTCCTTCCCTTCCTCAGTCTTACAGACGGAAGGCCTTTGAGAGGATATCGGCACTCTCCTTGCGGTGAACAACGGCAATACCCGTGGCGGGAGTGGCAGCGGGGCCACGGCCAATGTAGCCAAGGGACTTGGACTCAGGCAGGAGCTGGCGGATACGGGGCTCCATGAACGAGTAGGCACCTCCGTTCTGGGGCTCCTCCTGGATCCAGGTGAACTCCTTGGCGCCGGCATAGCGCTTGATCTCCTCCTTCAGGCCCTCCTTGGGGAATGGGCTCAGCTCTTCAACACGAACAATGGCAACCTTGTCAGTCATGCCCTTGGTCTCACGCTCCTTCACCAGATCGTAGTACAGCTTGCCCGAAACAAACAGCACCTTCTCGACAGCCTCAGGCTTGTCTTGTGTGATCGTGTCACCAAGGACAGGCTCGAATGTTGTGTTAGGACCCATCTCCTCCAGTGTCG
This sequence comes from Actinomortierella wolfii, assembly GCA_016098105.1. Taxonomy (NCBI): domain Eukaryota; kingdom Fungi; phylum Mortierellomycota; class Mortierellomycetes; order Mortierellales; family Mortierellaceae; genus Actinomortierella; species Actinomortierella wolfii. Next base: position 4,719 of record JAAAIY010000307.1, read on the forward strand.
ACACGGCGGCGGGCAGACGCAGCAGAGTCTTGGGGCCAACGACAATCAATGGCTTGCGGAAGTTGCGCTTCATCTGGCGACGCAGCAGGTGGAAGTACTGTGCGGGTGTTGTGGGGTTGACAATGTGCATGTTAGTGTTGGGCTTGTAGTCGGGATCGTGCATGTCGAACGTGTCGTTGGTCATCTGCAACCAACGCTCGATGCGGCACGACGAGTGCTCAGGACCAGCTCCGTCGTAACCGTGAGGCAGCAGCATCACGAGGCCAGACTGGCGCAGCCACTTGGCTATAGTGAAGAGGGAATAAAAAGATTGAAAAAGGGAAAGTTAGAATTTTTGTTCAGAAAATAGTTTGCCACTATCTGTCATTCTTTCACTCTTTGCTCATTCCTATTCATCGCCACCAAAAAATGTGTAATCTTCAAAAATATAAAAAAAATCCATCCAATCAACATGTAAACCATTCAAACGGAATACTTACTCTCAGCGCTGCTGACATAGGTATCGATAGTGACCTGGGCCGAGTTGAAGAAATCACCAAACTGGGCCTCCCAAATGTTGAGCATCTTGGGCGATTCGTAGCTCATGCCTGCCTCGAAGCCCAAGACAGCCAACTCCGACAGCGAAGAGTTGGCCACCTCGAGATGGCCCTGCGACTCGCTCAGGGTGTTGAGTGGGATGTGCACACGCTCAGTCTTTTGGTCAACCAGCATGGCATGGCGCTGAGAGAAGGTACCACGGCCGACATCTTGACCGCAAATACGCACATCAAAGCCTTCCTTGAGCAGCGAGCCAAAGGCAATGGCCTCAGCCGTAGCCCAGTCAATCTTCTGACCATCCTTCAGCTTGCTCAGACGCGACTGAACGTGGAACTTGGCCAGACGAGGGTGAACCTCGAAACCTTCGGGTGTAGCGACCGAGGCACGTCCAATAGCGCGCATCGTGTCCAGATCGATACCAGTCTCAATCTTGCTCACCGTCTGTGTGGGCAGGATCATGTCCTTCCACTTGCCCTTGAGGTGGTCGGCCTCTGGCTTGAAGTTTTCAATCTCGTTGAAGGCGTCCTCCAGCTTCTCGAAATAGTCGCGTCGGAAGTCCTCAACGTCGTCCTTCGTCAAAACACCCTCGGCGAGCAGCTTCTCTTCGTACATCTTGGGCACCGACTTGCGGGCACGGATGTTGTTGTACATCAATGGCTGGGTGAATGCAGGCTCGTCGAGCTCGTTGTGGCCCCAGCGACGGTAGGCAATCAGATCAATGATCACATCCTTGCGGAACTTGTTGCGGTACTCGAAAGCAAGGCGGACGGCATGGGCCACCTCCTCAGGATGATCGCCATTGACGTGGATGACGGGTGCGTTGATCATCTTGCCAATGTCGGAGCTGTACACGGACGAACGTGCGTTCTGAGCAGGCGTCGTGTAACCAATCTGGTTGTTGACCACAATGTGGACAGAGCCGCCAGATGTAAAGTGAGGCAGGTTCGACAGACCCAAGCTCTCCATCACAACACCCTGGCCAGTAAATGCAGCATCACCGTGCAGCTGGACACACATCACCTTATCACCGAGCTGGCAGTCAGGCGAAGAGGTGGCAATCAGATCCATCTGCTTGGCACGAGCCTTGCCCATTGCCACTGGGTTCACAGCCTCAAGATGGGATGGGTTATGCAGCATCGACACCTTGATCGGCTCGGCTGCGCCGTAGTCGAGCGTGGGCGAGTTGGCAATGTGCGACAAGACATCGCCCGTGGCAGGAATGCCCTCAGGGAACTCGGGGTTGCCCTTCACCTTCGAGAACAGGGCGGTGGCGTCGTACTTGAGCAGATCAGTCAAAAGGTTGAGACGGCCACGATGGGGCATACCAATGACGGCCTGGGTGACACCATTCTTAGAGGCAGTTTGGAAGAGCGAATCCAGTGCAACCATCATGGACTCGGCACCCTCAAGACCATAACGCTTGACCTGTGCAAACTTCTTGCCCATAAAGTGATCAAAGACCTCAGACTTGGTCAACAGCTCAAAAATGCGCTGCTTGTCCTCGGGGGTGATAGGAGGCTTTTGGTAGGACTCGACTTGGTGGGCGAACCAGCGGCGCTCGCTGGCATTCTGTCATTTGTGTGTATTGGGAGAGGGAGGGTGAGAAAGTCAATAAAGAGGGAGGAAAAAGGTAAGTACCAGGAAACCAGTTAATACCACACTTCACACAATCAACTCAGAGTCCAAACAGTTTGCGTACAGGGATATGTGTAAACTCGTAGGCGATCTTGCCGCTGTATGACTTCTTGAGGTGGTTGACGATAGTCTCAAGTGTGGCTTCCTCTCGTGCCTCTGCAGAGTGCTTAGACTCGTTAACATGCAAAATGCCGCTCAGGTTGTAGACCTTGGAGGGATCGGTCAGAGCATAACGCTCGGGTTCGAGGGCAACAACGGTCCTGTAGGAGCAGTAGTGAATACAATGTGCGGAACATATGATTAGGACTCTAGTTGACACTAAACCTCTTTTTTGCCTTCTTCCTTTCGACCCACCCAGTGCTGTCTTATAGTGACTCAAAAGATCTTGTTCAAAAGAGCCAAACCAACCATGGAATGAAGAAAATAGGACCCTCACCTTGTCTGGGTGAAGAAAGGTGAGGGCATTTTTTTTCTTCGCTCCCCCCGTGAGAAAATACCGATAGAGGAAAGTGACCCAAAAAAAGCACAAAAGACGAAACCTTAAAAAGATTTTGTATCCCCAGTGGTGAACATTTGACAAAAAGCATTAACATACTCCTTCTTTGTAAGGCCCAAGGGGTCCAGATCCGCAATCTTATGGCCATGGGTGCGGTAAGCAATCACCAGGCGCAGGAGATTGGCATTGTCAACTCGGTTAGCCAGCTCTTCTGGGGTATCTATTTTATTAGAAAATGCGAAAAGATGAATGGCCATTCAACAGATTAGATCAATAGACATACATGAGGCATACGTGTTCCAATACTGCGAAGAAAGAAACAGGGGATATACGCAAGTTCCACCACTTACAGTCAGGCATGGAGAATGCCTTGGGAGTGCGGTAGCCCCAGGCACCATCATCGTGGTAGGCACGGCGCTGGAGAACGGGCTGAGCAGTGGCCAGGGCGGGTCGCTGGCGGAGTGCAATAGCAGGCAGGGACGACGACTGAGGTTGGATGTGACGAGCAGCAGTCATGCGGAGGACACCGCTCTGGGTAGCCATGGCACGCTTTGTGGTGCTGGTGGCAGCTCTGAAGAAGGCAGACATTTTGGTATATATATGTATCTAAAGAGTTATGGGTACCGATGTAGCCAAGAGGAAGAAGGAATCAAGCTTGCAACAAGTGGATCCGTCAAGCGACAAGCAAAAACAAAAGGAGGGGTTGGATGGAGTGGGGAGAACGAGGGTGACAATGAGTGGAGAAGCAAAGGAGGAGAAGGAGGATGAGGAAAAAGGAAGGAGTGGGGTGAAAGAAAAAGAAGAGAAAAAAGGGTGGTTGGGGGTATATAAGGGACCGAGTCATAACCATTTGCCTGAACTCATTTCGCCTCATTGCCCTCGTCTCATCTCGCACCCCCTCCCTCTTGTTTTGTTACTCGGCAGCCTGCCAGCTGCTTCAGCGCCCAGTGTTTTTTAGAGATGGAGCGGGGAGTGGGGGGAGGGGAAGGGGGAAAGTGGGGAAAGAGGAGCGGTTGGAGGGCCACTCATGTCAGGCACAGTGAATAAACGAGCGTGAGAGTTTTGAGGACATTTCCTTTTTGGAGCAAGAAGGTACCAATGCTCTATTGAGCCACGCGCCTTTTTCTTTTTCTCCTTCACTCCAACCACGGTTCCACCAATTGAATCGTTCTTTTTGCACCTTGTTTTTTTCCTTCTTACTTTGTTTCTCTCTTTTGTTGGCTACAGACGAAAAGTACCCCCCAGTGAAGGGCGGGCAAACGAGAGAGTTGAGCATTATGACTAACATTGCAAAAACTCTTTCTGTTCCTTCCTCGCTCTGTCTACTGATCATTGGCCTATTTTCCTGATGGGCAGCTCTGTAACAGAGAAGTACATATTGCACCCAAACTACTGCTCCCCCCCTCTTCTTTCTCACTTACCATACTTGTGGTGGTACTTTGGCAAAAGTATGGATGGAAACTAAACGCTGCACTTGCCATCTGTCGTTTCATCTTCGGACAGTGTCCTCGAGTCTGTCCTCCCAATACAAGAATGGGCACAAGCGAGGGGGTGTGCGTGCGAGCAAGACTCGAATTCATTAGAACCACATCAACACTTGGACTGGACTTATATAGCCATGTTTCTATAGATTGCTACTACAAGTTTTTGCTGCTTCTCCTTGATGAGCCATGGTTTCTAGCAACAAGTGCTCTAGAGCTATGGAAATACATTACTCTCGCCTCACGTATTGTTTTTCTTGCCTTCATTGTATCACGATATATTAGAATAGTTGTGATCCTTTCTCTTCATCATGATGCCCATTTTGATGGCTGTAATGTTGCACCGTGTGCAGAGAAAGAATGAGGGTTTACTGTGCTACTCGACACAGAAAGTCGATCTAAACACAGCTTTGCCTCATTTTGTACAATGAGGATCAAAAGACATCGGACGTTTAGTATCAACCAAGTAAAGGAAAACGTAGGATCTCTTTCTAGAGCCGAATGTATTGGCTGTTGTATAATATGAGCTTGTTAAGGATAAAGAGGGTCCCTTTGACGGAGCGACAATCTCCTTCGAGCTAAAGGGCAGCAAGAGGGAAGTAAGGGACTGAGTGGGAGAGAGAGAGAGACTAAGCAGGTCATATAATTTTTGGTTGTGGCCAATTGGATATCGATTGGAATAATAGACTTGTCAGTTGAAGGGAGTTTGCGCCCAACGGTTATTTCTTCGGAGTTGTTCCCAGGAACTACCCTCTGCTCGGCTCCATTGTCTGCGTAGTCTCCTCCTCAAAAAAACACAAAAAAACATAGCACATGCAAGATGAATCGCCACGCGCGTGGGTTACCTAAATGGGGAGGAATAATAACGACGTATCCTTCTCCTCCCCGTGGATCAACCTTGCATTCCTCCATAACTCGTGTCTTTTGCTACAGTTATCATTTATTTGATTATGCCTAAACCCGTCTTCGAGCCAACCAAACTCACATCCGGGATGCTCTCTTTTTTTTTATTGTCACCCAGCATCGCGATCGGTGTCTTAATCACGTGGAGATCGAATATATAATCAATATTTTTTTGTGCACGCCCTTGTGGATATTTCATACCCTTTTTTTATTTTCCCCCTTTCTTGAACCACACTCCACCCACTCATCCTTTTACTGTCTCTGCCCAAGAGGATTGAAGACCCAATACCCCAGCAACGGTCAAGACTCTTGTTATTTCTATCTCGCTCTAACACTTATAGCCAGGACATTGGAAAACAAATAACTAGCAAGCATGGATTGGATCAAAAAGCAGGCCGGATGGGACATCACCGAAGATGACGTTAAGAAGCCAGACGTCCTCTTTCTCGCCCCTATCGACTACGGTGTCCAGGTAAGAATGACTGGAGTGGAGCGAGAAAAAAAAAACGAAGGCAGATTCCTATTATAGGGGAGAGAAAGAGAGATTTCAAAAAAATTCAGGCACATGGCTATTTGACACTGTGGGTGTAAATGGTGACGTTTTTCATTTTGTGTTATTCCCAACAGCTAACAGAATGTCTTGGTTATCGCATCTCCCCCCACCGACAACTTTATTGTAGGACCTGGAAGACTTTCAAGAGTACTTTACACCAAAAGTAAAGAGAACTATCGAATTGCTGCTGCTTGTTTTATTGACGGTTTAGAATATAGAATATGAGCAACGGAAAGTGTGCTAACACCTGGCGGGATTCTTTGGACGCTTTTTTTGGCGGCGAAAAAAAATTTACTAGTACTTTGAGGGAACTCGTGAAGACTTTTTGCGCCGCTGTAAGAAGGGTGGCAAGTACGATGGATGCCAGGCCATTATCTGGAACTCTGGACAGGTAGGCAAACTGATGAGTGCTTTTAGTCATTCTTGTCTTGTGCCAGAGAATAAAAAAAAATAGTGAGACAGGAGCATCCATAGCTCAAGACGGGAATCAAGCGTGAGAGTTTTATTTCAGTTGTATCCACAGCCACAAAACTAATGTAATCAACACAACTTTCACTCCTGAAAAAAAATTACTATTTAGGCCGTTGGACCATTGGACAAGGAAATTGTCGACGCTCTGCCGTCGTCCGTCCGGATCATTGCTCTCGCCTATGATGGATACGACGGTTATGACATTGATGCATGCACTGCACGAGGAATCACCGTCACCAACACTCCGGGCGTCGTTAGCGATGCCTGTGCCGATACGGCCATGTTTTTAATTCTGGGTTGCTTGCGTCGTTTCACTGAGGGAATGAACTCGTTGCGTCAAGGTAAGCTCCAGGCCAACTGCCTTTTCTTTTCCCGAAACATATTCTCCCTTATCTTGCTTAAAAGGCCAGTGTTGCTGATTTTATGCTTTTGGGAAAAAATCACTCCTTAGGCAAGTGGATCGGATCAGTTAGCATGGCAAATGACCTGGCGGCCAAAACTATCGGCATTATCGGCATGGGTGGTATTGGAAAGGTAAAATAAGAAAAAATATCAATCAGAAACAAACAAGTTGACAATTTATCGCAACACAAAACAAAAGGGAGCATTGAAAACTCAAAATTTTGCTTTGTATTTCGGATGGCTCTCACTGACACACCTCTATCTCTGATCTTTTCGTTTTGAATCCATTGTGTGTTTTTTTGGTTCGCCTGGGATGATATTCATCCTTTCATCAGGCTGTCGCAAAGCGTGCTAATGCCTTTGGAATGCTTGTCCAATATTACAATCGCAATCGTCTGGATATCCGAGGTATTTTATTTTTGGATTTGATCCGTCTTGTTGAAAAAACTGTCAAATCAACTTTCTTTGTAAAAGTGTTGAGATTAACCAGATTTCTTCCATTTTCGGGCGATTCGTTTTTTTTTTCACACATTTAGAGGAAGCCAAGTGGAACGTGCGTTACACCGCATACGACACGCTTCTCCGTGAGTCCGACGTGATTGTCCTTTCTGTTCCTTTAACATCATCTACCCGCCATCTGCTGAGCACGCCACAGTTTGAGAAGATGAAGGACGGCGTTGTGATCGTCAATGTCTCACGAGGACCTGTGATCGACGAAGCAGCATTGGTTTCCGCCCTGGCCAGCGGTAAGGTCGCCTCGGCTGGTCTGGACGTGTTTGAGTTTGAGCCAAAGGTGAGCGAGGCCCTGATCGCACACCCTCGCTGCACATTGCTCCCACATATGGGCACATACTCCGTCGAGACCACCAAGGACATGGAGAACCTGTCCATGCGGAATGTCAAGAAGTTTTTGCTCCATGGCGAACCCATGACGCCCGTCAACAGGGTGCAGAACGATGCCAACAAGCCCTGCGAGGACCAGATCTCGAGTATTGACATTAACCAGCTCAACATCACTCTCACCTAAAATGTGTACACATTCAATCGCGATCCTAAATATATACAATTTTTTTTATGCTCTGCTTCCAATTTAAAGGGTAAAACTCACCCACCAGATCAGACACATTTGCTCAATTTGAAAAGTTTCGTTGTTGTATTCAATGCTTCATGGAAAAAAAAAGATACTGCTAAAAGTACATCTGCCTGATTCTCTCTCCTGCCTGCTTGTACAAATCGGAAACGAGGCCTTGGCATGTTCAAGGTCCCCAAATCATCAGTCATTGTCATCTGTTCAATTCCTTATAAAGGAACAGACGGAAAGAGGGGGGAAAAAAGAACGGAAAGAGAGTGGGTTTCTGGGAAAAGGTCAAGTGCCTCATTGTTTTTGCCGAACACAATACAGTGTCTCATGCCTTATGGAGGAGAAAAGAGCGGGAAAGATAAAGAGATCGAGTCCTTGACTGATCTCAACATCATTCCTTAGTTATCTTACAACCTCGAAGCTTGAAGACAATGTCGAGAATCTGGCCATTATGGAGTTTTTTTTTCTGATCGCAAGCAAAAGAAGTAAAAAAAAAAAAATAAAAGGAGGTAAAAAAAATATATAAAGGAAAAAATTCCACGTGGTGGAATAAAAGTACAAGAAAAATCAAAAGAAGATACAAAATGACATGCATGCAAGGATTCACCTATTCGACGGAGCTGTTCCACAACACTTCTCACAAATGAGAAACAAGGTCGGGCTTGTGGACAAAAAAGACCAAACGATTCCTTCCTTTTTCACCCTTTTTGTGATGAAGAATTAAAAGCTCATCCGCATGTGGGGTGAGAAAACATTTGACGCTCAAACAAAAAAAAGTCAGCCTCAACTTCACTCTTTTTTTGTGACCTATCAGAGAAAACGCATCATCCTCCCGCCACTGCCTGTGATCTGCATGTAGCGAGAAAAAGAGAAGCGGGAACGGAGGAAAATAATAGTTAAGAGAACGCTCATCCCCCTCTCCTCAATGCCATTCATATTGTATGATGTATTGTTCCTCTTTGACGTCTTGTCAAAAGTTAGTTCACCTGCATCGCTGGACGAAAGGGATATCAAGGCATGTCCGGAAGGAAAGATGGTGTTGGTAGGGAAAGTGGAAAGAAAAAAAGGGTCGAATGTCTCAGAATTCCTGCCTGACCAAAACGGCCTATCCACTCATGTCTATCGGAAAACAGAAATCGGTCATTGCAAAAAAAAAAAAAAAAAACACTCCATAACAAGTATACGGACATCTCTTTGTTTTGCACATAAAACTGTGCTGAACAAAATCCTTAAAACTTACTGTGGTCGGCGCGCTTCTCCTCTAGTCCAGAATCATAGGTGCTGTTGTTGGTGAGCAATCGCCATTGACCGCAGTTGGGGTTTGTTCCGTGGCCGACATCTCCCTTGCAAACAGCAGAGGCTGACATTGATTAAAACGTAGAAGGTAAGTCACCCAGCGTATAACTGGTTTCAAGAAATATGCACCATGAATGAAGCAGACATCGTAAACTCACCGCCTGAACAACCCTGGCAGCCCAAGACGAGAACATGCTTGCCTTGGACATAAGATCGTGGCTCTCCGCCGAGGCAGGTGTTACAAATAGTTGATTGGTACTTGGATCACAAAGAGGCAAAAAAGTCAGCCATTTTGTCATGTCCGCGAATGGGTTTGCATTACTTATAGTTCATATATATATATACTTACATCCTCCAGAGATCCTCGTTGATCGAGAAACGTCTAGTCATTAAGATTACAATGTTACGACACTGCTGGGCGTTGCCAGCTTCCTCTTGAGCTTCTCCCATCCTAACGGATGACGGCAGAAAATGAAAAAGTGGAACGCACGAATATCAGCATTCTACTATTTTGCTGTATACTATCTCAAGATGAAGAGAATGAAATCACACCAGCAACTTACCATAAATACAGGTCGGGATCCTGTGGGAACTGTCGCAGGAATGCACTCAAGAGATCAATGCGAAGATTGACGTCGCCATCCACGAGGCGCTTCAGAATCTTTTCCACCACGCGATTTAGGTAGAAGGGGTTATTCACAGGGCTGATCATCTGTTGTGATTTTGCGAGGGCGCGGTCATAAGGGTGTCGTTGGCTGACAGGAATACTCTCGAGCGCATTGGCCATCACCCGACTAAACTGGAGCTGCTTGGAGACTTGATCTAGGTTCTGGAGCAGTGTATGGACGGCATAGCTAAGAGAAGCACAAGAATCAAATGGTTGAACATGTATATCAGTCCTCTCTAATCGCGGGAGCATCATTCTCAATCAATAATGACATCATTATCCTAGCCTTACTCTTCTCGGATAATACCACGCATTGCTTCAGGCAAAGACGCGATAGCAAAGACGTATGCTTTCTCTAGCTCCACAAATGAGTTGCTGGATTTGCACTGGATCGCCAGGAGACACAAGTAATTGATCCACAGCATGGCGCTCTGAGGACATGTTGAGATGTCACTAGCGGGCTTGGGTGCCGAAAAACCGGCCGGAAGGTCCAAACCCAGCAACTTCTTGTACAGGAGTACGCCATACGCGACCGAGTTGGATGCTTCCAAAGACTCGCGGTTGACTTCGAAATAGGACAACGCACACTGGATCAAACACTCCTGCTTGGCTTTATCCGACTTGGATAGCTGAACGAGCCGATTCCAACCAAATGGATTCTGTATCGGTTTGACTGCACTCTGCAAGGACTTTAGGGCCTCATCCATGTCCATGAGCTGAAGATGAACATAGCTCGCAATGTCGTGAATCTCGGCAAAGGCGGCCGTAAACTTTGACGGGTTGACGACTTCAAGAATGCTTTCTGCGCTCTGATGTCGGGCAAGCATAAAGTCGACATAATTCTTCAAAATTGCTACAATGCACGGCTTGTCTTCCAAATCCATAAAGTAGAGAACCAGACCAAGGAAGATCTCTGATACGATGTGGTGAAGCTCATTGTCGTCTTCGACATCGTCCACATTCAGCCAATGAATCGTAAACAGTGAAGAGTCGGACAAGTAGTCACATGGAGGTAACAGGAACAGACGCGACGGGAGCTCGTGGTTCCAAATGAGATGAATGTAGGCCAGCCACAGTACACAGAGATCCTTTGGGAGCAGGATCTTGGCAGCAAACGTCGTCGCGACATCGGGCATTTCATGACCATCATCACACCAAATGCCATCCGGCTGAGCAAGTGACAACGACGAAGGATGTATACCTTCCCATTCAGGACTGCTTAAAAAGACCTGCATCCAATTCTTAGCCGTCTCCACAAGACCAGCGCCTGATAGGAGCTTGACAATCTGCAGCACGACATCAACAGTAAATTGTGATTCCTCTTCTGTCATGATGCCAGGCTTTCGGTTGCCGCATGCATTCTCCAGCATTCTGTCCAATACAAACGCCTTTTGATCACGATTCTTTTCCCATAGGAAATATCTACATGGATGTAATTAAGTGGGGATGTGTTAGTATCATACATATGGAAGTAATACATATCCGCACAATTCATCGACCTCCAATCAAAACGTAAAAAAGTCCATCTTACCTCCACCAGATCAGACGTGAACTGGGAACATATTCGATCGCCTGACCAAATAGCTCGCGGACCTCGTCCTCCGAACCTTGGAGTGTGGCCAACTCTAGGTTGAAGCTCCAAAGGGCCTCCGACTCTGGGTTCAACGCCAATCCGAGCGAAAGGATGCTTAATGGTTCATGGTACAGCTTCGGAGGAGCGTCCTCAGGCGTAAGGAAATTAGGAGGTGCCTTCTCCAAGGCTGTACGTAATGCAACCAGTGCATACTCGATCCAAAGTGAAACGTTTTTCCCATTCTCAACAAGTTTCTCCTCGTACCACTTGGTGGGCTTCTCAGCTTCATAGTATCGCTTGGGTGCAGCTTTTATGGGCTTGTCCGTAGCTGTTGCAATGAGTTCATCCGCGATTGCCTTGAGGAGTATCGGGTATTGTTCAAGGTTGGTAACATCCTCGTGGTTATCCGACTCACGAAGAAGACGATCTATCACCGATGGTGGATCTTTGCTAGGATTGGACTCGCTCTCTTTTTCGATTCGTTCGCCAAATTTGATTGTCTCATAAGGGTTGCCAACAGTCTTGCGGTGCATATCAACAATATAACCAGCCAAGACATCGGCGTTATGGATGCCCTGTGCACGAAGCTGAGTCAGGTTTGCCGTCTCTTTTTGCACAAACTTTTGCCGACTAATAGGGTCCTTGCCCTCGGTGTACTTGGCGAGGTCTACAATTAGCTCGTCGTCCGTCAGGGTACAGTCCCGAAGATGTAATGACTCGCAGTTATCGTCGTTACATGCGCCTCCGGCTAGCTCAAATAGACACATCTTTTTGTTCGGATCAATCTTATTGCTGTACGTCAGCGACCTAAAGCCGTCCTTGACCGTCCTTGTGAAATCCGTCGAGAAACGATACGACTTGAACATCTTTAGAGGAGATTCATATCCTTTGGGGCGAGCCTTGGGAGTGTCTGCATTGGAATCCGATGCGGAGATGGAGCCATTCGCTGTTCTGCTGCTCTGCGACTGACTATTGGAAAGAAAATCCACCACGGATCTGGAGCCTGATTCAGGAAGTGGATACTCAATCAAGTCGGAAGGGAGGCAGAGGCGGTCAAGATCGACTGTGTACTGATCGATGGTGAATAGCTTACGGATAGACGGCGTCGTGCGCCAGAGGTGGGCACGGGAAGGAGGCGCTTTTGTGTCTTGTGCTTTAGAGGGAGATGGAGTAGGCATGGTCTTGACTTGATCCAGGAACTTGTCCAATGCAGGCAGAGAGGGTGCGGCATTCGTCTGTTGTTTTGGTGGATTCGGTAATGCTGGGGTATGTGTGGTAGCAGGAATGTTCACTCTAGGACTGGACGAGTTTTGGGGTGCATTCAGAGTGGCAGCACTCTCAAGCAACTTCTTCTCTTTCTTCAGTGTATTCATCCTCTCGATCAACAGCATGCGTTCAGTCATCCTGTCCGCTTCAAGTCGCTGCCTTTTTTGGGTCGCGTCTGTAGAAGCCGGTGTATCAATGTCTGTCGCCGATACAGATCGTTTGGCACTTGCTGATGCCATGGCGTCGCTGCTGGCTTCGGTGGTGACAGCCGACAGCTCATCCGAAGAAACTGACATATCAGAAGGCGAATCCTGCCGGTTCTGCTCAGAAGACTCGGAAGCATCACCTGTGGCAACGGGGTCCCGAGAAACAGCTGTTGGTGTGGTGGTAGTAGCGGAGGATTGAGTGCTGCTCTGTAATTGCTGCAAACGGCCACGGTTCGCCGCAATTTCTTTTTGTAGGTGGGAAATACTATCCTTTGTGTCTTTGTTCCGAGCCTCCAGTTCGTCCATGCGAGTTTTCAGGATAGTCTTCCTGTTGAGACTGGTCTTGAGTTGGCTTTTGGCTGTTCCATACTCATTCATCGCCTGCTGCCACTCTTGCCGGGCTTTCTCCATCTCCCGCTCCTTTTCTTTAAAACGCTCATATGCCGCGCTCGACCGAAGTTCCAAAGTTTGGACTCGCCCCTCGTTCTGTATCCACTCGGAAGTAGCTTGCTCGAGCTCATGCGTCACGTTCAACAGATCCGTACTGATCGCAGCCGCAGATTGACGGAGGGTTGCAAGCTTTCGATTCTGGTCGAGTAAGGCACCTTGCAACGCCTGCTCTGCACCAGTGCCTCCACTTTCGACGTCGGTGTTGCTGATTGATGAGCTATTCTCCATGTTGTTATTTTGTTCTTCCATACTCTCCTGAGCGTTGGGTGAGTCCACAGGGGTAGTGGAAGGCGATGCCATACGTGCAAGTTCCTTCGCCCGAATGAGTTCGTTGAGCACTTTCAGCTTTGCTTGTAATTCTTCTAGCGACTTGTCCTTCATGCTCGACGGCGCTGCCTTGGTATTACTACTTGGGGGCGCACTCTGCGGTCGGTCTTGTCCTTCATCATTTGAGTCGGAATCACTATCGTCCGATTCGTCTCCATCATCATCCAGATCAATGACAAATGACTGATTGCGCTCCTTGACAAAGGGGGTCTGTTTCCCGCCTCGCACGAGGCTCAACGGGTTGTTCCGTCGAATTAACCTAGAAGTGGGCAACTGTGAAGAGCCAAGCGAACGTTGAACAGGAACTTGCGAGAGTGCGGCCATAGCGCCGGGAAAGCGATTGGGATCCATATGGATGGTTGATTTCATAGTGACATTGGTGGGTCTTGAAGGTATACTCCTGTTATGGCTGTTGAAGTTGCTGTTGTTGCCTGTGTAATTATTAGAGAAGACATCTCGCTGATATCGGGCCTGTGTTTGAGGTTCAGGAGCCTTCGTGGTTGTAGGAGCGGGTGTAGTAACAGCCGGAGTTTGAGGTTGAACTGTCTTCCAAGTACCAGCAAGGATTGTGGGGCCTTGCTCATCATCATCCTCCAGATCCATATCCTCCTCTCCAGTTTCAGGGTCACCAACGTCAGTAACCTGTTGTCTGGTGGTTTCCAATGCGCCATTATGTGGGGCAGATAAGGGCTGTGGAGGTGGGTGAGATTGAATAGAAGCCGACGACGGAGTAGATAAATGCGATATGCTGCTGATTTGCGCTGTTGCTTGAGTATTACTTGGTACAGCCACTGGTGAATCACCTGCTTGCTTGGAAGTCGTTGGCGTCATAGCGCTGGATGTGGTGCTCTCAGGCGGCGGCACGTTAGCTTGTTTCGGAGGTAGTGGTTTGCTGCTCTTCAGCGAAATAACCAAAAGATCATTCTGTGGATTCGGATCCGTTATATCTTTAGCCCCCATCACTGGTGGAGGCGGAGGCGGAGGCGGATGCTGAGGTGGTGGAGGTGGAGGTGGTGGTGGCGGACGAGGTTGGCCTTGGAGCACCATGGCCTGAATAGCGGGGTCAATACCACTGTTTTCTAGGTCAACCTGGCGCACACCCAACATTCGAAGCTCCTGCACCAGTGCATGTACTCGCTCAGAATGCTCTGTTATTTAGATATAAATCAATAAAAAATATGTCAGCAATCAAACATATCCGAATATCATGTTAAGCACCGATGGATGCCATCCACTAACTAGTAAGTACCTTTACTATCCATGGGTGGGGGTAAGTCGGAAGGCCGTTGTTGTGGCTCAGCAGGTGGGAAAACAGGTGCATATTGCTGCCATGCTTCGGGTGGCAGGAACATGGGATCTGGCACGAAAGGAAACATCCTAACAAAGAAACGAAGCAAAAGATGAACGGGTAAGTTATTATAGCACTTTATGGAGACAAACTAGGAAACATCATACAATAAACCAATAATATTTAACAGACGTACATTGGTGCATACATGGTATCTTGGTGTTGGAAAGGGGTATGAGTCGGGAAAGCGCGAGGCTCCCCTGCCACGGTGGCATTTCCATTTAGGTTATTGACCGAGTTGACGTGGTCACTAGCAAAGACAGAGTCGTTGTTCATGTTGCCATCTGCATTGGTGGGGTTAGCAGGCTTCGTTTTGTGGTTGATGTTCATATTTGGGGCGATATTGGCCAACGCACTCTTGCTGGCAGTATAACTGTGCAGGAGCGCGCCAAAATCGTCATCCATCGCCGCGCTAGTTGGCGCCGCCATATGGTTGGGGTCGTCGTGGGCGAAATATCGACGGTTAGCCTTATTCTGGTTTTTTGGCGCTGGTGGTGGGCGTCGTGGCGGAATTGGATGTTGTTGTTGTTGCTGTGTGGTCGATGTCGCTGTAGTGGCATTAGCTAATTCCGCCACTGGAATTTCTCCTTCTTCAAGCGAAGCTTGTCGTTGGTGCTGCACTGCAACATTGTTGGTGGAGGCCGCATTCAAGGCTGGTGAGGGCTTCGTCAGTGTTGGCGGAGGGTCTGTGGTATGCGTATGCTTATCGGTTACTGATTGCAATTGTTGTGCAACCAATAATGTCCCCGTTTGTTGGTGATCATGATGCTGGGGTGAAGAATTCAATTGAGCCATGCTAGGGGCTTGCAGATTACCTTGAGGACGACTCCTCCGCGACTGCAACACCCTCTGTCGCAATGCTTCAAGGCTATCCTGCTGCTGTTGTTGTTGCTGCTCCATGAAAGGGGAGGGAGTCGAATGATTAATGTGCAACAGGATAAGGAAAGCGTTTAGAAGGACAAGAATGAAGGAGTAAGACGAAATCTTCCAAATACACAAAACTGATGTACACGTGACAGACAATCCGACTATCGTCTTCTTTTTTCAACCAAGATACTATTGCAAACTATGAGACAAGGGGATAAAACAAAAACGTGGATTATGTCTGGCTGTTGGCACGTTCCTGGGCTTGACGCTGCTGCTCCTCCAACATCTGCTGAATGCGCTGCTCGACGTCCGTTTCCTTGAGGATTGCATTTACTTCCTGCACCACATCGTTGTCATGCGCCGTCGTAGTGCCTCCTGTGGTTGATGCCGACGGTTCACTCTCGCCAGAGTGCTGTTGCTGCTGCTGCTGCTGCTGCTGAGCTACTGCAGCCATAGTCGCACTCAAAAGATGGTTATGAAGCTCTTTAACATCGCTTGCAGCAAACACACTCTGTGGAATCGTCGCTACCACATCGCTGGAAGATAGCGTTGTGGGCAATGTGAGAGGGCTGCCCGTGACCAGTTGTTCCACGTGGTGATGGCTAGTGTGGTGGGATGACGCTGTGGTTGTTGCTACATGAGTAGTCAATCCTCCGCTGGCCGAAAGCAAGAGGGCTGTCGCCTGGGGTGGTGTAAGGTCGCGGACAACGTCTGACATTCCAGCACCGCTGTTCTCAGCCTGAGTCTGGGCGGCAAGGCGCTGAAGCTGTGTGTGTGCATCATGCTCGCTGGAGCTAAGACCCATCATTGCGACTGTCGATGCTGCCACAGCTGCCGTATCGGCTGAGGATGTTGCCGAAGAAGCGACAACGGGAGAGGTAGATGCTTGTGACGACGATATGATTGTAGCTTTACTAAGCTTGGAAGCTCCACTAGAGCTTGCAGTGCCTGCGGCACCACTGCCAGCAGAACTTGTGCCGTCACTGACGCCACTGCCACTACCATCCTGATCGAGATTCTTCTTGTAATAGTGGCTCCAGTAACGGACTTGTGCCTGAGTAACAGTCAGGTCTGGCTCCCGCTTCTTGAGCTCGTCATGGATGTCCTTAGGCATCATGTTCAGGTTTTCCTTGATATACTGACGAATGTGATCGGGGCACTTGCGGTTATCGTATTTGGCATGAGATTTGTGGCTGTACATGACCCGCACCTGATTCAGACCTTCATGGAAAGTCATTGTCAGACTGCCTTTGCAGTCAAAGTACACCTTTGTCGACTGTCGGTTCCGCTTCTTGGTATGGTTTTTCGGTGCTGGTGGAGCCTTGCGGTCTTGGCGCTGCGAGCATCCATAGATCTTGAGACGTGACTTGGTCTGAGTCTCCTCGTTCGTCCGGGAATGTCTTTTAGTGAGGTAGGAAAGGAAAGAAAGAGAAAGATCAGCCAAAAGCGGTTAGAAAATCATTGGTCAGAACATTACAATATGAGTAGAGAAGCAACAACAGAGAAATCGTCTATCACACATACGAAAACCAGTATCCAGTCGATTCGTAAACATA
Organism: Actinomortierella wolfii; assembly: GCA_016098105.1. Lineage (NCBI taxonomy): Eukaryota > Fungi > Mortierellomycota > Mortierellomycetes > Mortierellales > Mortierellaceae > Actinomortierella > Actinomortierella wolfii. The sequence goes on from JAAAIY010000307.1 coordinate 21,834, forward strand.
GGTGGCAATTCTGGATCCACGAGCCTTAAGAGACTCTACGTCCATGTCGGTGGAGCCATCCAGAAGGACCATGACATCCAAGATCTGTGTCTCCTGCGACTGGAGAGCTTCAATATCCTTGAGCCTCTTGCAGAATTCCTCAACTGAAATACACTCCTTGACAGGCACCGTCTTTTGCTTGACGGCTTTCTTCGAGTTGAGTCTAGACTTGCGACGGCATGCGTGGCAAGATTTGAAGATTTTGCCTGTGCTCGGACAAGTATAGTGATCAATCGACAAGTTACGGCAGCAGCCCAAACAAAAGATATCGTCAGGATGGAAAGGCTTTCCTGAGTAGTTTCGCGTGGGTGTTGCTGCGGTCAAGGTTGTTGAGGGTGATGCTGTAGCAGTTGTTGTTGTCGACTCCTTCTCACTCTTTGAAGGAGAGCCCGTGCTGGTACGCGTTGCTGATGGGGTTTTCGCAGGCTTGGGCGCTGTAGCCACAATCGTTGGCGAAGGAGAGGTTGGCACTATCTCTGTTGGCGGGCCAACCATGGGAATTTTCACACTGGCCGTCGATGATGGCATGGATCCCACGGTAGGAATCACAGACACCAGCGTAGCCAGCAAGTTAGGTTCCCGCTGAAGAGCGTCAGGGCTAAGCTGTGGCTGTGGTTGTTGCTGTTGCTGTGCCTCTTGGTCAATGTCCATCGGCTCATTTGAAGGCGAAGATTCATGCTGTGGCTTATTACCATTGCTGGCGCATGATGCAGAAGGATCATTCAGGGAATCATTATGCTGCTGTTGTTGCTGTTGATTCTGAGCGAGCTCGCTAACAATCTGTTGCAGCAATCCGGCCGCGGCGTCTCCTACTTCAGGCATCGTAATCGTATGGGTTGTGGAAGAAGAAGGCTGCATGTGCTGCACTTGCATCAGCAAAAAGATTGAAGAATCAATGTGCTTAATAAGCAGTCACATGCCCGTCGTCGGGTTGTATGATGGTCATGGTTACTCTAATCCGCTCTTTTCCCCACCTATAGATAACAAAGTCTTTCCCTCTCTATCTGCCCCTTGTTATGCCAAAGGTGCGCCATCAAAAACGCTTGCACAAGCTGATCTATTGAGCTGATAGTCGAGACATGCGGACATTATCAGTGCTGAATCATCGCATCACATTATCACAGGATCAGAGACAGTATCAGGTTCCAGCTCAACAGTACATGTGCCCGCCGTGATATTTTGCTTTTTCAGTTTTTTATAATAGTCAATAGCTCAACATTCAATTACCGTAGATTCACGGCTTGGAACACATTGTTGTATGTATAGATGAGTACTACATCTCCTACGAGTGTGCTCGTTGACATCGAGCGGATTCAAATGAGGTCGACTTATGGCGGACGCACAGCACGCGGTGCTGAAACTTGGTTCCACCGCGATTCCTCGCTGTGACAAGAAGATTGATACTGGCTATTACAACCTGCAGTAGCAAGTTTAATCTTTGTATTAGCTTCCTATTTCACTCGACTGCAGGAAGGCGGCGAACTTGTGGCATAGTTCTCATCAATATCCTGATTAACTCCCTATTTCTCCCAAGATCGATGTGACAAGAGCCAAAGCATGAGCCTAGCCAAGCAATGCCAGGTAGTCACGCTCAGCGACCATTGATTAGCGGAATTCTTCGAATGAAAGGAGAATCCACATTCTATCAGTTGAACACACCAACACCAATAACATGTAACAATATCTTTTTTTCGCCGCCCAACGTAGAAATAGATGATTCCACGATGGATTAAGAAAGCCCTGTTATTCTAGAAAAAATCGCACCATTCATTTTCTAATGACTTTAATTTTTTTGTTGATGACAATATAACAGTGGAGATTACAACATCCTCATGAGAGTATTCGAGTAGTATTATTTAATCGTCGTCGTAGTTGTCCTCGTCCTCGTCACGCACAGAATGCTCAAGATACCGGCTCATGGTTGGCGTGGAGACGACTTTTTCGGGGGTAGAGGGACCCCCGTCCATCATAAAGTACTTTGCAGATTTGCTTGGGGTATAGAGTCCTGGATGGCCAGACTTTGTCGTTGCTCGTCGAGTCGATAATAGCCGTTTCTGATACTGCTGTTGTGGTTGCTGCGGCTGCTGGTGATGATGTTGCAGAGTTGTTCGTGATGCTGATCGCCTTAGTGGCTGTTCTTGCCGAAAATCAACATCTACTTTCTCAAACCTCTTTCCGCTGCTTGTCTGGCCAAAATCGGGCACAGGTCGCTTTGGTGGGCCTCCACTGAAACTTATTGTTTGTAAGAGGCTGTCTGATGGTGTGGGAGGAACTTTGTATTGCTTGGGACGATTCGATGAGAGTGGTGCCTCCTTTGATGATTCTGTTGACAGTGTCGTTGTTGCCAGAGATGTCATCTCTCTACTTTGACCCTTGAAAAGTCTCTCCTCCGCTACAAGAGCCGCCTCTTCCGCCGCTGCAGCTGCAGCAATCTCTTGATCCTCACGTTCCCAGTCTTCCAGAGTGCGCTCGAATAAAAAGTGACCCTTGCCGTCAATATCTTGGCCTGCCTCCGTCTCAGTGTCACGCCGCTTGCTGCCTAGTAAATCTTCCTGCTGCTGCTGCTTCAGCTGCGACTGCCTCAGTTTGATCAGGGGCGACAAATTTGTTTTGAAAGCAGAGTGGGAGTGTAGATACGTCTCTGTCGAAAGCTGTTTAGTCAAGGTTGGAGTCGTGCTTGTCCAGCTAGATTCCCGCCGAAGTTCTGCGCCACTGCGTCGTCGTTGATGATATACTGGCCGCGATTTCAGGAACCGACTCCAATCAACAGCAGTCGTCTCAGACTCTTGGCTGCTACTGTTGGTTGCCTGCGAGGCTTGCTTGGCAGGTTCTCGGCTATCCACTCCGTTCAATGCATCATAGGTCCGCTGAATATCTTTGGGCGTCAAAAGTAGTGGTTCCTCCTCCCCATGATGACGGCGCTCGCCCACAATTCGATCATCATTGTCATCATGGTCATTGCGGCCGCTGTGACCGTCGTCGCCGTCGCTGTCACCATCATAATATGGTGAAAATGCCATACGTTTTGGCTCCGCGTTATGCAACTGTTGAAATGCCTTGCGTTTGTGTGAAACTGTGCCATCTCTCCTTTCCGGTGCGCCACCACCATGTCGGTCATTGTTGAGTCTTGACGTAGATTGACCCTTTCCTTTGTCAACCGCCGCGGCCTGTATCCTACTCTCTGACGTTGAGGAAACGTCGTTCCTTGGAGAAGTTACCAATCCTGTGCGATTTTTGCCTGGCGGTTTGGGTCTCGGAAATGCCTGTGCAACCGGTCGTAACGTGCTTTGCCGTTGCTGGACAGGCAGAGACAGCTTGCCTGATGTCTCCTCAACAGACCTTCGATCCTCTGTTTCACCACTCCTTCGCGCCTGCTTGCGACGGTGTCCATCGTCGTCTGCCCTGCTAGCATCAACACTTCGCCCTGATGCGCGAGTCCCACTGCCGTATCGATGCGCGTCTTGGTGGATAGGTCGTCTCCCACTACGCTGTCGTGCCCCAGAGTGATTATTCTTGCCATAAGTAACAGGTGCTGGATGCTGTGATAACGAGGCGTAGCTGCGCTTGCGGCGATTTGGTGAATTTGCAGAATACAGTGTTGTCGATCCGATCAAGGTGGACGTGGGCCCGGGCCTGCCCTCGACATGAAATGGATTTGGCATGATGGAAGAATGGCGTGAAAAGGTAAACTTGTCTGTAGCCGGTGTAAATTGCAAACTAGATGAGGAGCGTCCCGCTACTCGTTGAGATTGAGTCTTTGAACGTTCTGCCAATGTCCCCCGTAACTCAAAATCATCGTCTTCCCGTTGCCGTCGTGATGTTGATGACCCAACGCGATCTAGAGCAGACATGGCCCGTCTGTCATTATAGAGTGCTTCTCTATCTGTACATTCCATGCGGTCTATCCACTGCTGCGATCGATGAAGAGTCGACGATGATGGCTCAACAGAAGCTGACAACGACTCACTCTGACGGCGTTCTTCCAGCTGGCGCCTAAACCTGCCGAAATCCAGCGCAGATGTAGCACTTTCGCCTGCCCGTAGTTGAGACGTCCGCTTCCTTTGAGAAAGAATAGATGACGAAACTCGTGTTGTTGGAGAATGAGGCGACATCCCCGTGGAAGATGTCACACTTGCGTCCGACCGTTGTCTCTGAAGATTGAATACTGGAGTAGATGGTGCATTGGATTCCTGAGCAGTAGGCTGCGCAAGGTTATACTGTGCGATGAGCAACCATCCTGTGAACAAAGTCTTGAGCATCTCATAGTATGGCAACCTATTAGGTCCAGACAATGAAGCAAAACCTCTGAGCTTTTTCTTGACTTATATTTTCTCAACTAGACACAAAACAATAAGCTCTCACGAAGCAATAATTACCATTCAGTCAATAATGAATCGGCAGTGGGTTCAATGACAAGGCCAAGAAAAGCTAGAAACCATAGGAAGAGATGCTTCTTTGCCCTCCTCCTATCAGCTGATTTCATCACTGTCCATGTCTTATACGTCGAGAATACAATGCTGTGCCAATTACAGAACCATAGAGAAAGCAATCAATCCGTTACATCAATAAGGCCTCATTCTGTCTTCTGCAATTTGAAGAATGGAAGAACCGCTGCTGGGCATGTGTTTTTTTTTTTTTTTACCAAGCTACACGTAGGAAATGGTAGAGCATGGATGGAAGGTCGCATAAAGTGTTAAAAGTGAATGTAATGCAAAAAGTGATTTTTGAATTGAATCCGAAACGGGAAAGTATTAATGTGGCAAAAAAAATAATAGCTTTTTTTATTCACGCGTAAGGTCATCCACTGAGGGATTTGACTGAGCCGTTCGATATGAGACGTCTGTGCGAGCCGTCATTGTTGTAGCTACAGACGGATTACGGTTGAGGTATGATTCGTGGTTATCATCTACTATGGCTCCATCATGCTGAGACCTCTGCGGTGATGGGAGGTATGTTGGCCGTGTGATCGACGACGTAGACGCGCTCCTACTCGGCGGAGACAGCGACCGGTCCAGCTGGGTCAAAGACCGGCTTGCTAATGGGGACGATGACGAAGTGCGTGACTGAGGAGTTGGCGAACCAGCTGAGAAAAGCGCAACAGAAGGAGATGGCGATCGTTCATAGGGGTTGTGCAACGGTGCTTGGGCCAGTGGCCGATCACTCGATCGTTGTTTTGTCAGCCCACGGCCACGAGTCGACGATACGGGTCCAGAATGCGAACGCGATAGCGCAATTCGCGCGTTTGCCCGCTTCTTATTTTTCAAAACATCTCCGTCTGACACGATAGACCCATCATCTTCTTCTGATGCATCACCAGTCTCGGGAACTGGTTCTAAAATGTCAGGTCGGCGGTTGGGCACAGGTGGTACTGGAGGGATTTCCAAATGAGTGCTGCTACCATTGGCATCTTGTTTCGCCTGCAAGCTGAGAATCGTAGCGGATACTTTCTCAGAGAAGGTTGAACACGCGTCCTCACTGATCGAGTCCGAGTCCTCCTGGTCGTCATGGTCAGAGGAGAACATTCGCTCCAAAATCTCATGCATACGCTCTGCACTCACAGCTAGGCCATTGTGATGGCTTCCAGAAGGGCTATCTGGTCTACTTGGCGAGCGGCTCGCTATCGAAGGTTGTCGGACAGACGAAGTCTCGATCTGCAGTGACCCTCTAAGAGGGCTTCTCGTCGTCGACGGAAGGATTAACGTCGGCGGCCGCTGAGGCTCTGCAGTGGATTCAACATACTGTCCAGACTCCTTGTGCCAATACTGTACAGACTTTTCAGGTCCCTTTGACACCTTCAGGATTCCACCACCCTCTAGCCTTAAAGGAACATCGCTCTTGAGGGCTTCTGCAATGTTACTCTCCACTGAGTTTCTGGCAAAGACCTGTGTGCCAAGGGCAGATACTCGTCGGCTTGCGGATGCCCCATGCTCGGATGAAGAGTCTGCTCCATGCTCGGACCCTAACGCTGACTTTGCGCGAACTTGAGATGGCTGGTGCACGCTGGCATTGTCATTATTGATAGAACCATTAGGGAGTGTGATAGTTGAGCCCGCCATCTCAGACTCTCTCCGTTGAAGCTTCGCAGGTACTCCTGACAAAGAAGAACGGACGCTTCCGCTGTGTGACAACATGGCCTCGGGATTGGCAACAAAGAGATTGCGGCTGCGCTCATATCCACGCTCCGACTCCTGGAAGAAGCGGCTTATTCCCAAAGAACTGAGCTCACGCACATTGTCTTCATCTTCCTCGACAAACGTCCGTCGAGGGGGCCGAATAACTTCAAATGCTTTTGGCTTTGGTCCATCGCCAGAAGCCCCTTGACGCCTTCGACGACCAAATCGGAACATTCCACCAATAGCACCAAGAGCCGCTGTGAGTCGACTGGGCTTGGATCCAGATTCTACAGCTGCAGCCGTATTAGCATCCGACTCTTGACCCTCTGGTTTGAATCGATAGTCGCCATCCCGCAATAACTCTGACATACGCCGCTGAACCCTACGCGGTTCAATAGCACCTTGCTGGTGAGACATGCGCTGCTGACGTGCGTAAGACTCCAAAAGAGTTGATTGTCGTGGATTGGGTGCTGGTATGCCATCAGCATTAAGGGCTTGAGCATCGTCAAGAGATGTCATGGATGCACCTGGTGAGTCCCGACGCGGTGAAACCGAGCGTGCCGACATGGCTCCTGCTGCTCCTGCCAGCGGCACGAGTGTCTCCGAAACGTGATCAACGGTAGAAGAGTGTTGGTCGTCTTCGACGGCCATTGCCATCTGCCGAGAGCGGCGATCAATAGCTGCCAACCGCGACCTGCGGTAAAACTCTGCTGGCGAAAGATGTTGAAAGTTGTCATCTAATGAGCCATGGACTGGCATGGAATGCTGCATGCCGCGCTCCTGAATCTCCTGTATCAAATAAGGCTCTCCTGTGTATCTCCTTGGTTTGACGAGGAGACCATCTGGACCCAAGGTGCGATCCTGCACAGGAATGGCGCGGTCTGCTAGAACCCAACCTGGCTCCACCTCCAGATTCTCCTCAAAGATATACGACTTTCGCGGACCTTTCCATGCTGTCGCTTTTCGATAGTCCCAAAACATGAAGAGTTGGATTGTATTCCACAGATTGACTGCAAAGACGACGACAAAAACGGAGAGATGGAGTGCCATTTGGATGTACCCGAAAAGTTGTCGGATCTCTGGCGTAGCCTCGAGCTCATGAAGATAAGCAATGGAACAGCCAGTGACGATAACCCTTACTATGCCAAGGAATAGATGGAATTTGTTATCGACCGACTCAGCGAAAGGCCACTTGATTCCAATGACAATCATGTATCCCAGCTCTACTACCATCAGGATCGCCACCTGCGCCACTCCGTACGAAGCCAGCATGGACACTGACAAACCCCACAGGAAGCGTACAAGAAGCCCAACCAGTAGGAACAGGATTCCCTCATCCGCGAGCGTGTTGTATAGTGGGCCATACTTGAGGAGTGTAGCCTGATCCTCAAATAATAACATTTCCGAAGAAGCTCTCAATATCCTCCAAGTAAAGAATATAGTTGCGCCGACTGTTATGATTAGAAGTGATACCGAGGCCAATGCGATCATGAGCGTCCCACCGGAAATGGTAAGTTGGTACATGGCTGACAGCGCGAGTGGCGTATACACTAAAGTCCATACACGAATTAGGTTTCCTATTGATTTAGCAAGTCCGAAACGAAAAGAAAGAAAGAAGAAGCGTTGGAATATATACAAAACGTTGAGGGTGCAAGTTCGCAACATACATGGACAGAGTGTGCTCTACCTGCAACAAAGTTGAGAGCATGCTGTAACGTTTTGCCTCGGTGGTGGCGCATGCTTGCCATGATCCACGCTAGACCAAGAAGGAGAGCTGAAAGAACAAGCGAGCCACCAGCTGCCAATAAAGCATTGATAAAGGTACACAAGAAGAGCGTCTTGGGATCGGCTCCAAAAGCGGCAGCATACGCGTCCAAACCAAATCGTGATATATTATATGGCCTAGAACCCACGTTGTTGTCAAAGGCATCCCTGATTTTTATAGTAGGTTGAGGAGCGGTTGAGGTTGTCTGCGTTGGTGGTGCGGGTGTCGGCGAGCTGCTACTGTCGCTTGTATTAGGCGTTCTCCTGGTACTAGTAGATGACGTTTTTTTCGTACTCGAAGAAACTGAAGGAGATGGTGATGGTGGTGATGGTGAAGGTGATGGGGATGTTGGATTGAGTGTAACTGACGGGGATGGTGAAGGAATTAAAGTCTCTGGGGCTTGCCCTTGCCGCTTCCTATCGAGAGACGGGATGTGAGACGGATGTACGAACCGTAAGAATCTTCAAATGTGACTATGGCGATCATGCTAAAAGTGTCATTTGCCCGGCTCACTTACATAAAATGCGGCAACTGAGGTAGAGTAGGCGTCGGAGTAGGCGTTTGCGGAAGGTGAGGAGCCACCCATGGCTCATGATAAGGATCCTCAATATTAAGCTCAAAGAACCAGTTTGGAAGGCCACGTTTTTTGGCGGTGCTATTATTTGATCCAGCCTTTAGTAATGACTTGGGATCCATGTTGGCAGACCCTGCACCTTGATAGATCAACACGTCAGTAGCATTTCTCGGGCCGTTGCCTGCTAAGGAGTTGTTGAATTCAAGGAATGACCAGTGGAAGAGCGAAGTGAACGACTGGTAAAAAGATGGATAGTTGATTGCGAGCTGTCCGGTCATAAGCATAAACTGGGTATAAAAAATAATATCGAAAAGCCCAGGGGTGTGTACGCTCAGCATCTCTGTTGGTAAGCCATATGTTGCTACAGCACCGAGGAATCCATTGCCCACTGAAGCGCGCATGATGATGGAAACAAGCGAAATGATGCCAGCATAGCCAGCGAGGCCAAGGGGTATGTAGCTCACAGCAGTGTTGGCTTTTTCCATTGGTTGCTCGATAAGGACAGCAGCGCAAGCAATGGTGGTGTTGCTCCTATCTCTAACCTCCAAAGTGACCATGAGCTCGACAAATGGTGCTGACTGTTCTACCGTAAAATTCTGGGATGAAAAGAAAAATTGCATCAAACGTTAGTTGATTTGGATCGTTGAGGCAATGACGAAATGCCTGCTTTTCAGAGCAACGAGGCGAAGAACGGAAGATGCATGCAGGGACACACTCGAAGAAATTGAGGGAGAGAAGAGTGAGAGTGCAGAAAGGCAAATGAATGGTTGCCACTAAAGATAAATTGATCAAAGTGATCATCCTTCGCGTTTTTGTATAGAGTACATACAGCATTAAGCGTGGCTGGCCCGAATGTTGTTGGGCATCCTTTAGCGAGCATATTACAAGTGGCACTGGTACTTTCGTAGAGCTGGGTACCTAAGACTTTGGCCATAATCAACGTACGCCCTAGTAGTGTGCAACAGTACAATACATGAGTATGACATACAAGTGAATAACTCTTCGATAAGCACGAGGAAATACAACTTTCTTTTTTTTTCTGCGCTAGTGCCAACGTGGAGAGGGGGTGGAAAAGAGCGATTCGGCGCCTCCGGAGGAGTCAAACCGAGGGTCGATAATGAAACGCCATCCACCAATATGATCGTTCGGGACTGTTGTGGGCGCAGCTGAGTGGAAAGAACGCGAGAGAGTGGAGAGTGGAGAGTGGAGAGTAAAGGAGAGTGGAACAAGGCACGCGGAGAGTGGAGTAGGGGTGGGGATAGGGCCAACAACTATTTTTTTTTTCAGTTTCAACATTTGTGACCAAGTAGTCAATAACAAAACAAGTTCATGGCCACTCGATAAAAATAGAAGGAAGTCTATAAATTCAACCCTGGAGATACCTACTACCACAGCAGGCAAGAAAGAAAAGGATAATAGAGAAGGAAGTAGGAGAAAGGGAAAGAGAGAGGAGAGTCGCTTACATCCACTGGTTGCCTCCCGCATGTACGAAAGCCGATCGGAAAAGCTCCCTTCGATCGTGAGGAACACCATGTTGGTGGGTTGGTCTATGTGGGCCTTGACTGATGATAAGGAGAAAAGCGAGTTTTGTGGGGCACAATCGAAGAAAGGCCAAGCATTAGCAGACAACGATAGACATGCTAGGCAGCCTACCATGCCCACGAGAAGTCGTTGAAGCAGGGACACCCTCCTGCCCCTGTTCCCTCTGCTTGTCCTCCACCCCGTCACGCTCATGATGCGGAGGGCCAATGTCAGAGCTGGGGACGATGGAATGAAAGAATAACAAATGCCAGAAGACCGAAAGAAGGGTAAAGAAGGTGGGAGGGGCGAGGCAAAGAATTAAGAAAGTTTGAATAAAAAGGGCCTGAGGCGAAAGAGGGAGAGTATGTGGGCGTTTTTTAATGTATATGAAGGGCGAAAAAAAAAAAGTAAAGGTACAAGATAATCAGGCGCTCTGGAATGAATGCGTGGATTCACCCAATAGCTCCTGCGACCGAGTAATGAGGGTAATGTAAGTGGCAGGAAAAGAGAAAAGAGAGAAAGAGACAGGACTTTGTTGTTCAGTTCCACAATCGAGGCAATGGCGAATGCTGTGGTTGTGTGTGTATGTGTGGTGGTTCGTGATGGTGGTGGTTGGAGTAGATGGCTAAGTGCGTTTCAGGGCCAAAACGACCGTTAGGGAAGGAAAAGGAGGGCAAAGGAGAGTCAGGCCCGTCGAGCAAGACGACAGCGGCTGGGGGATTCAAGGCGACGGGATGGGTGAGTGTGTATGTGTGTGTGAGGATGCAATGGAAGGTGTGAATGGAGGAAGAGTCCTCTGTGTTGGTGCTGGCTCTTTTCGCTCGGACACACGCTCATTATCACCTTCGAGCTCCGACCTTGCCGTCCCTCGAGCCAGCCATATCCATTATCCCATTATGCTCACAACCATGTTTACTGCTAGACGACTACCCTGTCTGCGTTTCCCTCCACTCACACACTCCATAAACGCTCTTTTACCTTCATCATGGGAAGAGGGGTAAAGAAAGAATAAAAAATACCCCCCCCCATTCATTCATCCCCCTTCTCTCTACTCTTCTCGTGCCCGTTACTCCTGCCCTTTCTGCTGCTGCTCTCTCCATAGCCCACCCTTCTCTAAATCCAGTGTTCAGCCTCACCGTCACGACAATCATCATGATTTTGATTATTTATTCGTAGTATGTTCCTCCCTCCTAAAACTTTGTGTCGCTGTGGGTTTGACCCACTTTGAATGAGGCCAACCCTCGAATTCATCCTGCGTTCAATAACTGTAACAGCAACCGCACCCGTGCATGGAACAAACCAAATCCTCCTGCAGCTGTCCACGTACAAGTCGACCGACGTTTTGCATGTCTTTGTGTATTGTGATGGACCGCCAGGCAGGGTCCACAGGCTGCAACCTAATAAACAGCCTTTCAGCGTCTCGCCAGGTCAATTAACATGGACTACAGCCGTAGCCTCGGCCGGCCGTTTCCTCTTGCTCAAACCTACGCCGTGAATCTTGCTACACGTCATGCAATCATTCATCGTGGCTTTCTGTTGCTGCTGCGTCATCACTTCCTACATCTTCAAGTTGCTCCAGCTCTTGCTGCTGCCGTTGTTGTTGCTCCTGGATGGGTGATGTATGGAAATTTTTCCACAGCTGGGTCAACTGCTCAAAGTTCTGTCCAATCGCCATGATGGTTTCCAGATTTCGATTCAGTTGATTGACTTGCGCGACGAGCTGGCTAAACTCCTGTGCACATGTCAAATATTGATTGCAAGTTTCCAAATGGCGGCATGGGAATTTGGTTAGTCATGCAAATAAAGCATCATTTGCTTGTGATTATATACCCTGTCCATCAGTCAAAAAGAATTAACAACAGCATCGACGTAGTACTACCTGGTTGATCTCCTCTATGAGTTTTGCTCGCTCTTGCTCGGAGATAGTAGACTCTTTTGGCTGACTATGGGTGGCCATGGAGGAAAGGGAAACAACAAAGGAGCTCTCTACTGTTTTTGGTGTTGGAAGCGAATTATCAAATTTTTTTGGACTGAGCGTCTGAGATGCCAAAATTCTACATTACCACTTCTGCATATGGACCTGGTCAGGGTTTTAGGAGTTGGCCAGCCGCGTTTTGTTATTGCATGAAATGCACCTGCAAGATAACACAAATGCGGCCTTTTCCCCAGAATGACACTGTTGAAGTTGGTGCTTGTTCCTCAATCCTTGCCCTCCACTGCCTACATCATCATATTCACCCTCCAAATGGCTACCACTCAAGCCCATCCTACCCAAAGAAACAGCGGTAACCACTTGTCCCTAACACAATTATCAGAAAGGAAAATCGCACCCTGCACACACAAGGTTTGGCAGCATGTTATCTGAAAAACCTGTTACCATATTGCTTTGCTCCACGGCGAAGTTGCTACTAAGTGCCACGGGATATCAAACGAACAATTCACTCTACTAATCTAGGGGGGCCCGATTATGGTATTGGGTTATCCAGGTTACCCTGCACCGTTTGCGAACAATTTGGTGATGCCATAGTTGGCTTTGAGTATACGGTTGACTAGTAATTACTGGATACTTTATATATAATAATAGAGTATGTGTTAGTGCGAGGATTCATGTAAAAGGAGAACGCATGCATTTGATGATGTGTGATACGGTCAATGCAGATTGTCAAGGAACAGTAGTGGCCACTGAGGTGTAGTGTGACACGAACACTTGTTGTGTATATGTGATACACCATGTCGATTTTCATGAAGAAACTCGATGTCGTGTTGTATGCATAGATTTTTTTTTTTTTTTGTTTTATTAGGACAAGATTGCACAATTAGGACTAGTAGGCCAGCTGCACTATTCTTC
>JAAAIY010000308.1:0-12417 GCA_016098105.1 Actinomortierella wolfii
GTTGGATGGCGTGTGTTCATGACATATGCCAGAGCCTGGTAAGTTTGAGTGTTGGTTGATCAATTGTGTATATCTGTGAAGAAGAGTACGTCTGCGGACAACTACTGACTTCCAAGCTCATCTTATTCGTTCTTCATGGATGCAACCAAACAAACCGACAGTTCACTATTTTATGTATTTGCTGTTTTTGGTGGCTCTCTTGCATCGCAAGCTTGTCAGATCGGAGCAAACAAGTGGCTTGAGATCTGGTCCGAATCCAATGATCGCTCGGAAAACATTGGAAAATATTTGGGTGTGTATGGTGCATTGGTTGCTGGATACATATCCTTTGACATTTTTATAAGATGGTGCCCCGTTGCAGTTGCTGGTATTCGTGCATCGCGAGTACTCCATCACAACCTACTCCGCAAAGTTTTAACCCTCCCTATGTCGTTCTTTGACACCACCCCGTAAGTGCTCATTGTTTGTCCGATCAAGGGTCGATATGTCCTATATGGGATAGGTAATGCCAAAGTTCAGAGACACTCATATGCTTGTACTACATTCCTTGGCTTGGACCCATAGAACTGGTCGCATTCTCAACCGCTTCTCGTCTGATTTTGATAATGTGGATGAGCTGCTTCCGATGTACATCACAGACTGCTACGTTCTCTTAATATCGGTGGTCGGTATTCTAGTGGTGATCTCCATGTCTGTTCCTATATTCATCGCATTTATTCCGGTGGTTGTGGTAGTGTACTCGTTCATTCAAGTCTACTACATGCGTGCATCTCGATCTCTCAAGCGGTTGGCATCCATTGCCAAATCTCCCATGTACTCGCACTTCAGCGAAACTCTCGCAGGTGTCATGTCCATCCGCGCCATGAATGTCGCCGATCGGTTCATTGATACCAACGCCACGTACTCAGACATATCGGCTAGTGCCATGTTTTCTTATGTGACAGCTACCCACTGGCTGCGCTCACGACTCGAATCGCTAGGTGCACTTGTCATTTTTGCCGTTGGGCTCTTGTCGGTGCTAGGCCGCAACACCCTTGATGCTGGTGTAGCAGGTCTGGCTTTAACATATTCGATCAGCATTACTTGGCAGACCTCACTCCTTGTCGAAATCTTTTGTGAGCTCCAGAACCAATTGGTTTCTGTTGAGCGTATCAACACTTATACGGATCTGGTATCGGAGGCACCACATAATCTCGATAGCGACAAATCATTGCCAGATGGCTGGCCACAGGCAGGACATGTTGAGTTCCGAAACTATTCGACTCGGTACCGTGAAGGCTTAGAGCTAGTGGTCAAGGGAATCACATTTGAGGTGCAGCCAGGCGAGAAGATTGGTATTGTTGGACGGACAGGGGCTGGTAAATCTTCTCTCACACTTGCCTTGTTCCGCATCATTGAGGCTGCCAACAGTCCTTGGTCAAAAGCTGCAGCTGCCAACTATTCCTTAGACTCGACGAGTGATATCAGTGATACTGTTCGTTTCGACAAATGCAACAATAAGGGCGATCAATCGGTGGTGGATCTAGAAGGTGTGATATTGGAGAAGGATGGAGGATCGATCTGGATTGATGGAGTAGATATTTCTACACTTGGATTGAGCTATCTGCGTCAACACTTGGCCATTATTCCCCAGGATCCGACCCTCTTTGCAGGATCACTTCGCGAGAACCTTGATCCATTCAGCGAGTGTTCGGATGCAGATCTGTGGATAGCTCTTGAGCGAGCTCACCTCAAGGATCACATCTCCACTCTTCCAAATGGTCTTGACTATGAAGTAGCACAGAATGGAGAAAACTTTTCAGTTGGTCAACGATCGCTCATTTGCCTGGCACGAGCGTTGCTTCGGAAGACCAAGATCCTCGTTCTCGATGAGGCAACGTCTTCGGTAGACATGCAGACAGACGAGCTGATTCAGCAGACTATTCGGACTGAGTTCAAGGATCGCACGATACTGACGATTGCACATCGTATCAAGACTGTGATGGATTATGACAAGATCCTTGTGTTGGAGCGAGGTCAGTTGGTTGAATTTGACTCACCGTCGGCTCTTCTCCAACATAAGGATTCAATATTCTATAGCCTGGCGAAGAAAGCAGGAGAGGTTGAGGACTAGAGTATATTTTTAAGTAAACTTTGAAATGTATTCCACTAGGCGGACAAAATGTTAAAACAAGCTTTCTGAGGTCATCAATTGTTTTTTAGTTCAAAAATTTAACATTTTAAGTTTTCTAAAAAAATACAGTGAGGTACATTCAAAAATGCAAAATTGTGGTTTACTGTATGTTTGTCTAGTTTAAAAAATGTTACAATAGGGTATTGAGAGAATTGACAGGATGGTTGAAGATGTGAGAAAATAAAAAGCGAGTTATAGTACACAGTAAGACGAAGATGTTGATGGCGAGTAAAGAGGACTCAAAGTCTAAGCTTGCTGCAAATTAAGAGTGCTTCGCATTGCTTGGCGACGCAGACGAATGTTGGTGCGAGCCAACAGCATGGTAGCGATGCCGGGGACGACGATCCAGGCGAGGATGACGACCCAGTTGAGCCACATTTGGCTCTTAAGCGAACCAAAGTAAAAATAGCGCATACCGTGGACACCATATGTGAACGGGAAAGCATAACCGATGCGGAAGAAGCCAGGCATGACAGCCCAGTCCAGAATACCGCTGGACGAAGTAAACATGAGAATCATGAGCATCGTGGCAGGACCTTGGAAACCGTCGGCGGTCATGAGCTGACAGAGGAAGGAAAGGATAGAAACGAAGGACCAGCTGGTGAACCACATGAAGAAGAAAGCCTGACCGGCATTTCCGCCTTCATTCTGGTGACCGTGCAGGATCTGTGGCACCATCCAAATGAAAACAGTATGAATCAATGCAAACAGCAGCGCCAGGAAGTACCGTGCAATTGCAATCTGCAATGCAGGGAATTTGTTGAACGGCCGGTTTGGCGACGTAGTACCAGTTACTTCATTGACCTCCAAGCCAAGGATACCCAGGCTTTCAATAGTGTTGGGGAGGAACTTGGCAATACTGTACACAGTCAGCATGGCACCAATGTAAAGTACAATGAACTATTGTTGAATGTGACGCAAGAGAGTGATTAGCGTTAGAGGGAGGACTATTTTTCATCCGATTGGTCCCTACAATTAGGGATACAACAACAAAATCAAGAGCATAGTTTGAAAGTACTTACAATAACGTAAGAGGCAAAATTGGCACCATAAACCTTGACAGGATGCATGATCGTCTCAGTGTAATGAATAGTGTTAACCCAGAATGTTGGGTGCATGGTAGCAAGCAGGGTAGCGTTGGCAGGTGAGGTCAACAAGTTGGCCTCAAAACCACGGGCAAAGGCATCGAGTGATCGCGAAACAAACTTTTCGATCAGTGAGTGTGTGCCGTAGCCGCGGCCTTGGTCAAAGATATACTCCATATCGATGACCTTGGGCTGGGTCGCTGGCATACCGGTGTTTGATGGTGCATACGACAGGAAGTTGCTGGAGAAATTGGATGGGATGTAGACCAGACCCCAAAACTCGCCCTTTTCAATCTGATCGACCAGGTCATCGCGTGATAGACCCTTGCGGTCTGACCAGTCGTTCCAACGGACAACGTGGTTCAACGCACCTGCTGGATCCATGATTGACTTTTGGACAACCTCACCCAAGGTCTGGTTCTTGGTGAGGCCCAGGGTGAGCTGTTGGATCTGTGGTGGAGTGTTGGAAAAGTCAAAACCAGCATCGCCATTGTACAGCAGAATGTCAACGTTGCGCACTCGGCTCAGAGGTTGCCACAGCGCACCGAGGTAGAGCCAAATGTAGACAATCATGACAAACGTTGTGGCAAATATCCACAAAAAGGTGTGCTTGGTGAACAAGTGGGGCAGAGCCCAAAAGTGTGGCAGCATCTCGGTGAGTTTTGGACGACGTGTTGGCTGTTGTGTAGGTGATTGAGCTTCGGTAGTGTTGACAATCGTCTCGTTGTCACCGTCTGTGATCTCTGACTGGGCCTGAGCGCGTTGCTTTGCTTCCTTTACGGTGTCGACTGACGATCGTGCTGGGGTTGATAGGGTGGGTGACCGTGGTGTTGAGTTGGACATGAAGTGAGAGAGTGTGGAGAAGGAGAATGTGTGGAGAACGGGGAATGAGTTGTGAGTAAAAAGTGGGGAAGCAGGAACCTTGGGAGGGCAATGTGGGTGTGTTGAATCAATGTGTTGCAAGAAAGCTGTTTGAGTTGGGAGAGAGAGGGACGAAGCAGTGTCTATATATGAATAATTACCTGTCCAGCAGGCACGGAAATTAGTTGCACCAAACCGCCGAAAAGAGCGGCATTGTATGACGATCATAACCGCTCTCAAGTGGGAAGTACATAGGTAATATGAGGATACATCATAGAGAGGGCTACTTGATGGGATGATATTGAATTTTTAGTGGCTGGCTTCGAATCTGCTCTTCAAAAGTGGCAGCATTCATGCTCAAAATGGAAATATGGCGGGTCGCCTGGATGGATTGTTTTTGCTGTGCTTAATGAGATTAAGATGCAGCTCTCGATCAAGCCCGAGCCGACTGAGAGCTGAGTGGTGGCGGAGAGTAAGAGAGGGAGTATAGGAAGGCGAGTCATAATATGATCGAACAAGCTTCAAGCGGACTTTGACTGCCAGCAATAGTAGCGAGTTATTCCCCCGTTCTCCCTTACTCCGCCACTGTTTGCGTCGGCAACAAATTTTACCGCATAGCCGCCATGGCGCTGCCCCTTGGAAGGGAACCACCGTAGACGCCACAGTCTCTATATCAGCCCACGTAAATTGAACCACATTCGGTTGCTGTTTCTGCCGTACACTCCAGCAGCATGATAGTCAGCAAGTCTAAAAGATCTCTGTCGAATTACCTGTGTATTTCTTTGTCACCCTCACCTTAGCACATCCACAAATACACATTTTTTTCTTGTTTACACATAAATATACTCTCTCTCTCTTAAACGTCACCTTTTAGCGTATTGACAAATATCCTTATCCGCGTGTTTCTATGTACCCGTTTATCCGCCTTTACCCTTTTATACAATGGGAACAACATGGAGCACGTTTGAGGGCTTACAGAGAAACTTTAAGGATTCATTCGTGTGTAGAGAAATCTGGCCGTTGGATAATTTTCACATGCAAACTAATATTTTTAGGCTGAGGATCATTAATAGCCCAAAAAAGGTGCATGGGTGCACGACCCCCTCGCCTTTTCCTTCTTCCTTCTTTCAGCCAAACCCAATAATCAATACACGCGGGGTAGAGCATATCATTGCACGACTCTGTTCAGTGTGCCCTATCTGTGAGGATTGAATGACCGCCACCTTTGCCGCTCATACGTTATCTGTACATACACGCCACGGGTTGACTTCGTTATCGGAGGGCTACTAGACAAAATACACCCATCGTCATAGGTTATTCCCAGACTTGTCAGTATTACCTTTCTCCGCCGATCCCACGCTTGGGCCGAGAATTTATTCTCATGTTCCCATACATCGACGCGATATCGCTGATAGCTTTATTTGTTATTGTTTGCACTAACGTTGACAGCTTGCTCGCCATCGATTTGTCGGGATTTGTAAGAAAAGGTGTACCACGGTCGCATATCTATTGCGACAGTGTCTTGTACCACCTCTAACACATGGCCTTCAAAAAAAAAAAAAAAAAGTTGAGAAGATCTCATCAAGTGGGGGAGATAGGTGTACATAGACAACCCGTGAGAGTTCGAGCTCTTCAGGAATAACTAGAGAGAATCTCTTTCTCCTTTTTCCCCTTTATTTTATTTTCTATTCTACACAGTCGTTGCTGTTATGTGTATCGATTTTGATTACACCACACACCACATAACAGAAAAATGCACCACCACCTTATGTCTACTCCTTTATTTTGCCAAGGTGGCAAAATTGCTGGATAATGTTCGAAACAAGAGAAGATATTACAAATAAAAATAAGAAAATTGATGGGGTTGTGTTGGAGACACAGTGCAAACCATAGAGGTGCGTGTTCCATGGAATATGCTAAAGAACGATCAACATTTTTCAAGAACCAGTTCTTGTTTACTCTTCGTGGCAAAATTGTAGCGTAGGTTCAATGATGCTCTCTTTGGTATGCAACAAATATTTGGTACGGAAGAGCATCAGGCTACAGTTAGTATGGCTCATACTCGCCTTTTTTTAAGTGCGCGTGTGCTCATTTCGCGGATCTGATGGGGTAAAGGTGTGCTTGAAGAATGAGAATACGACTCAGGCAATAGAGTGAAAAATGCTTCCAAAGCAAAAAATAAATATAGCTAGAGGATAGAGTATCTCCTGTGAGCAGGGTGTCATCCACAAGTAATGAAGACAGAGGTGGTTCGATCGTACCATTTGTGGTCAACATTTGGATGGCATAAGAAAGGAGAATAACCAATGCTTGCTTGGCAAGATGAATCCCCTTTTTTTTACTATACATATCCCTGTCTATCCTTGTCCAACCATTGTCTCTTTCTTCTCCCTCTTGAACTCCCATTTTATGGAAGAGTTTTTTTGGGGCTCAGGGACACCGAGTCTACGGTGGATACAATGGAGAAAGCGTATATCATTACAATATTAGGAGCATGATAACAAGGGGTAACCTGGCGATTATACTTTTGACCGCCGAATATAATCAAGTGTAAGTATGAGCGACTATGAGCGCAGAGTCTCTTCCCGCTCATACTGCCACTTGTCCAAATTACTCTGTATCTTAGCCGACCACCCTTCCCCAACCCCTGTGCCCCTTGTGCGCTCGTGTTACCACAATTGCTTCCGATGGCAGTGGGAGAGCATGTTCATTACAAGCAATGCAGACGCAATATTTTTTTGTGTTTTCCGTGTGCTTGTGTCTGCGTCTATCTGTGTAATGCGCGTGTGCAGATGTGCCACCCAACAAACACAGGCTGTTTTTCCTCTCCATATGGGTGTGATTGTGGCAAGGCAGTGATGAAAGTAGAGGAATACCCTTTGTCTCTGCCCACTGTGAAGTTCCACGCTCCAACGATTTCCTCTACTAAATAATGAGGGCTTCGTATGTTGTGACAGTGATTGGCTGGCAGGGCAATCTTTTCTGTCGACTAGAAGAAACGATAGAAGGCTGATTGGAGAGACCAAGGAAGGGAAAAGAAGGAAGGAAGGATCGGAGCGAAAAAAGCAGCGGTGGATGTTGGACGTGAGATCACAGCCAGACGACATTCATATGCTTCTGAACCAATTCAACTGCAGCTCACTCTTAACTTTCTCCATATGAGTATATGTTTCTGTTGGTCCTGAGAGTCAGGCAAATGTGAAAATGTAGAGCGACTCAGAAAGAGTGATATTTAGCCAGGCAGCATCCATTCTTCACATTTTCTCATTACCATTCAATCACTCATTCATTCATCTTTCTCGTCCCCTTTCGAATCGGCATTGGGTTGTCGTGGAGCCTCGCCCCCTCCGACTCTCCTCCCTTCCTTTCCCTTTCCAACTATCCAGCTTCGGGTATTTTGGAGGAAGACCCCACCACTCCTCCTTTGTTCCCCTCCTTCTCTTTTCATTTTCTTGGCTCTATCACCACCACCCCTCCTTCTTTGACTCTCCCTTCCCTTCCTCGCTGCCCCCTTCCCGGGTTATATAAACTCCTTTTGTGACAGGAGCTGTGTAAGTCGGTACAGGTTGTACCAGGAATCTTGAGTTGTTAAACTGCATGTCTGCCTGTCTAGCCTGATCAACCGTCGTAGACTTCCCGCTGGTCACTCTTCCCTTCCCTCTTCCCCCGTCCCCTTGTTCTTCCCTCGAGCTTCCAACTGGGAAAAAAATCGAGTATCAAAAAACCGCACCGCACCTACCCCACCAGCAGTAACACATCCAAACAATATCAAAACGCACCCCTCAGATACATGTCCTGGATTTACCCTGCCATTCTTAGCCCTGTTTTGAGCAGATGAACTGATCCATCGTCCTTTATCACTCAGAATTATCTTTCCTCCATCTCCTGAAGCTATCTTTCATGTATAAATCGGCCCTTTTTCATTCTTCTCCCCTTCGCCTTCTCTGTCACTCTCCCTCACCTTCGTTCTTCTTTGTTGACTGTCTGTCCTATAGCAAAACCGACAAACAACAATACTGACTAACTGACCACTGTTTGCTTTTTTTCTTTCCATTCCACAGCATATTACTTCTCCTTTTGTGCTTTCTTCGAGAGAGTAACAGGTGAACCTTCCTGTACAGCACACACATCCAAACCATCCTCCCTTCGACTCTTGGTCCCATCCCATGAATCCCTTCTCAGTTCTCGAGTACGCTCAAGCCAATATCTCGATCCCTTCCTCGCTCCTTCGTAGAAAGTTTTCTGCTACCAAGGAGCAACAACAACAACAAGAGCAGCAACAGGAGCAGCAAAAGAATGCTCGCCAGCCTCAGCTGGCACCAAACGCTCGCCGTTCCTCGCCATTAGCACCCCACTCGCAGCCTCCCTCGCAAAATCTCCCCTCCTCACCCCCTGGGCGACCGCCGCATACGACAATGCAGCGAACGCATTCTTCGACATCGATCGACAGGGGTCATCATTCGTTTGGTAACTCTCCAGCTATTGCAACCAATACCGTACCAATGAGAGTTTTGCGGAGACAGTCGACATCTGCATCAGTCCACACCGTCCTCCGCGACGATATCGGTACAGGTAGTCTGCCGCGCCAGTCCTCCTCGGCCCGCGCTTCTATGGATGGTCGCTACTTGCGCCCATCGCTCAAAGACATTACCACGGCACTTTCCTCTTCCTCGACAGCCCCAAACAGTCCCGCTGATGCGCTGAAGCCGCGCTCATTTTCTGCATCTGCTGCATCGTCCGAGGCACGGTGGAATACAAGGTTCCATAGAAAGACGCCATCTTCAGCTTCGGCTTCGTCATCTACCTGGTTGTCGACTCCACCTATGACCGCCGTTGTGGCCGCCGTGACCGGTGTTGTTACGGGTGCTAGCAATGCTTCTTCGTCCAGTGATGTTCCTTCAGTGGTCGACGACGATTTGGTTCTTCCTCCACCTGTGGCTGTGAAACGTGCTCACAGTGGTAGTTCTACCTCTTCCGCGGCCTCAGCAAGTCCCCTGATGCCACCGCGCCACCATCGTACCTCGTCGTCCTCTTCAGTATCTTCGCGAATGGGCAAAAGCACCTCCTCATCTTGGTCAGACGCTTCGTCTTCGGGAGCCGCTGGACCGTCGATCAAAGGCCCTTCTGTGCCTGCTTCCACCTCGGCACCTCTGGTGCCGTCCACGGCTGCTGCTGCAAAGGCGACCGAGCCTGTTACTGTAGTACCACCAACACCTCCAGCATCACCGCCGGTAGCAGTAGAAACCAAGTCCTCCCCCTCATTCCTTGGACGTATCCCTCGGCCATCGCCCCTTGGTCCGCTGCGCGCGGCACAGCGTGTTGTGTCGTCGGTTACACAAGCTGGCTCTGGGCTCTTGCCGTCGAAAGATCAGCTTGAGTCACTACCAGTGGCAGGACGTATCCTCAAGCATCCAGTTATGGACTCCACGCTCAATTACATTGCATCCAAGACCCCCGGTCTCAACCAGCGCGATCAGCGGCGGCTCTTTGATCCACACCATGATGGATCACCACTGACGGCAGCCGATGAGCACTATCGCAAGCTCAACCGCAGACTGGTAGAGCATGCGATGACTCTTTCGGCACTTGCCATCGAAAAAGAGGCCCTGTCCAAGACTGGTGAGGACGAGGCGGGAGACGACGCCTTTGAGTTGTACCTCGCAGCGATTGCGACCCTTGTTCATGCACTCCCGAGTACGTTCCATACCTGCCCCTCATTCTCTGTTTCTCTCTGTCTCTCTCTTTCATAACATTTGCATCATTTATCTATCAGTGGAGATATTTCTTTCTTTACTTTGACATATGCTTGTACTTGCAGAAGATATGACTAACCTGCTTCCGTATCATTGTCTATCTTATTCTCCTGCACCCTCTTCTATCTACCAGTTGAGACATGCGATCCATTGCGCCGTGAGGCTTATGAAAACCAGCTCAGGAGTGTACTTGCTGAGAGTGAGCAGTACAGCCAGAATGTTGGCCGTCTCCTGGACGATCGCGAACTGGCCAAGCACCGCCGTCGTCGTCGCCGCCGTCATCGCTACCAACGTGAGCAAGCCTCGTATCTCATCCAGCACACGTTGCTTGCCAATGAGCGGGCTGCTGCTGCCGCTGCTGCAGCTCAAGCTGCTGAGGCCCAACGTCTCACTACTCGTCTATCCAACATCATTAATCCTCGTCGCTACTTTGGTGGTGGAGCACCACCAAACTCTGCACAGCCAGCGACATCCTCTTCTGTACCATCTCAGCCTACACAGCCAGGCCCTTCACCCTTGTCTAAATCGTCGTCTTCGTCCTCGCTAGCAAGCATGTCGAAGGCTCCAGGCTCGCAGCGACCGCGAGGGACACATCACAGTCGCCACCACGTGTCACCATCGGCCAGTAGCCGGATGTCGAAGAGGCGACGACGGCAAATGCAGCGTGAGGCACGTCGCGGGTTGAGCGATAAGATCGTGTCAACGGCGGTGGATTCGGCGATCCGGTTGAAACAATCACGGATTCCAGAAGCGGTCGGTGCGGCCTACCGGGCATCCCGATTTATACTTGGCAAGGTCGACGAACGGTTCCATCTACAAGAAAAGGCCTGGAACTTGTCGCGGCAGGGAGTCGAGAAGGCTATCGAGCTCGATCAACAGTATGCAATCCATGAGATGGTTGCCGAAACGCTGTTTGCTACGGTGACAGGGTTGGTTAAGGCCGGTATTGCATACAAAGAGACGCCGGGGTATGCAGATCTTCGTCAACAACAGATGCTTGAGCAACAGCAACAACAACAAGTTGAAGGAGCTAGTAAAATGTCATCTGAGAACGAGACACCTTCGCCCCCTTACTTGGCCTCTTCGGTATCCCAGCAGTCAGCCACTCGTGGTTTCCTGTCGACAATCGCGGCTGCAGCAAGCGAGGTCAACTCGGGTGTGAAACGCCGTGTTAATAACCCTCAGACTATTGTTTCAGCGGAACAAATGGTTCTGTCGAACAATGATGACGAAGGCGATGAGAGCGAAGATCATGAGGATGATACCGGCTTTGGACGCTATGAGGACGAGGACACATCGGATGAATCGGATTCTGATTCAGACGGCTATGGCTCCGAAGACACCGACTCATCTCAATCTTCGTACCTCGACGATGAGGACAATGATGAGAAGGGCAGTGCAATCCACGCCTCGGAGCTTGCCGGTCGAGATCTCCAGGGTAACAAGGATGACGATGTAGATGAGGAGGAGGACTTGACCTCCAGCCGTGCTGATGACGCTAAGGAGGGTGGCCTCGGTGCACCCTACGCTGAGCAAGTGCGCCAAAAGATTGATCTTTTCATGGCTTTCAAGGGCGCCGCTTCCTTGTTCGTAGGCAACCTCTAAGAGAATATTGTTTTCTTTGCACACACATATATCCATATATCCAAAGTTCAATTCTTGCTTCCTTTTGGCGTCGTACACAATAGCATATTTTTGGATTTTAGTCCAAAAACATTTTCCTATAATACCATGAAATGATTTGCACTGATTTTACATTTATTAAAAAAAGTCGTGGGTATATTGCTCAATTTTGCTTGGCAGTGATAGTGATGCGTAGCATGTGATTGCTATATTCGTAGTTGTGTTTTTTTTCTTGTTACATAATGGCAGCTGGTGTCGTATTCTGATAGAAAAAGTCACTCCGACTTTTCTTCATCCTGAGCGTGCGAGGTGGCATTGATGCAATGAGAGTACTGGCATCAGCACAAGTAGCCAAACCATTCTTGGTTGGCAGTTGAGTGCTAGCAGTGACGTTGGAAGGGGTCGTCGAATGGAGGGAACTCATCGTTGTCGAAGAGTGAAGAGTTTGTGCTGTTGAAGACGACACCAGTGAAGAACCAGAGTCGCTAGCAGTGGTATTTTTGCCAGAGACAGTGTTTGAAGGCATGGAACCCGAAACCGAATTTGTCGTCGTCGACGACGATCCGATGGTCGAGGCGAGGGTGTGCATAGAATGGTACAAGTCCTCTGGCGTGGCGAGCCGCATTCGACTCGCGTACTCGTCCAAGCAACAGCCCATGTCCTTTAGGTCCTGTTCCTCCATCATCAGCTTGCACGAAAACAGCTCGGACCGGGCTTCAAGTCGGTCGGCCTCGCGCACTGTCAAGGGCTTGAGCGTCCACTTGCGATAGCCAGGGCCAATCGGCACAGACCCACCTGCGATTGTTGCACATGCAGAAGTGACTGTCGCAGCGACGGTGGCGCCGACCTTGCGTGAGAGCGAAACACCGCCGGCCATAGTTGGCCATGGGAACGGCGAAGCCCCAGCAACAGAATTCAGCCC